>LQNS02278154.1:4456769-4488041 GCA_001587735.2 Parhyale hawaiensis
GTGGTGTGCTGAAGTAGATTAAAGCACCGGGTGAAATGTGTTCGTGCTGTGCTGAAGTAGATTAAAGCACCGGGTGAAATGTGCTCGTGGTGTGCTGAAGTAGATTAAAGCACCTTGTGAAATGTGCCTCTGTATCAAGTGAAATTGCTGAAGTATCTGGCAACTAGGCTAGCGTTAGTGTAACTAGTAATTTTTAACAAAGTTGCGGTGAAATATTGTAGAGTGAAGAATGAAGTGTTCCACAGTGGTGAATGGAATGTGGGTGGTGAAGAGAGGCTATCTTTAATCACATCTTCTCTAACTATTGGTTGGGAAGCAAAGCTTTTCCGATACATTCTCCTCTTCCAGTCAATATTCCGTTAAGTATTTTACATGACGCGAATTACTGTAAATTTTATCTATGTTGTTATCCAAAACGTGCGTTGTTCCTTAAAACACCCTAGAAATAGAAATATTAAAATTACGAAAGGCCACTTTATTTAAGTACATGAGTATGGTCCTCCATATTCGCAAGAAAATTGCTGAGAAGTGATGACAATGCGCCTTTTTGTTATAAACTGACATCTAATTTGTTGATGAAGGATGTTTGACTGACAGGTAAAATCATGACTTCGAGACATAGCTTAAGGCTTCCACATTAGACGGGACCGTTGGTTTTGCTATTCTGAATCGTGCTGCAAGTATTAAAAGCAACACGATTACGTTGAGTCAGCGGAAAACTCAATTTTACAGAAAAAATTTGATTATCTGAGTTTTCTAGGGTAAACCAACAAAATTCAAACCTGCGACAAGATTCATCGGTCAAAGCCAGGGCACCTATTTGAAATTCTAGACACGTTAAGACTCATAAGTTTCATTTCGGCAGCCAGTTCCATGCATCCATATTCTCTTCGAAATTTCTTCTTATTTGTAAACTCAATTCACCCGGGCCAGCTAACACGGAAGTTGCTTGAGCATTTTCGAAACGTTCACATTTGCCAAGGGAGATGAAGAGAGAGTTAACTGAGAGAGACAAAATACTAATTGCGCAATACTTTTGCAAGCTCTTCTTAATCTTTTTGGTCAAAATGTATTCAAAACGGCAGTTGAAGGTGTTGAATATCTGAAAATGGCATAATAGAAAGCTTCTAAATTGTTACATAATTTCCTAATGCGCCGTACAGAGGTGGGCGTCTGAGGCGCTGAAATAGCAGCCAAGTGAACCAGTCGCGGGTGTAAATAAGTGGAAAGGCCCAGCTCCGGATGACCGCCGCACTTGGTTTTCTTTTGTTTATTTTACTTTCAGCAAAATAAAATGAAATTTCTGCTGCGGCCTGGCCGCGGGGATACGGCCAGTGCCATGTGTGCCCACCACTGCAGCAGCGTAATTGTTGCCGGAGACACATAATGCAGTGGCAAGCTCAGTATATGAGCGGGCGTCCAGTTGGCATATCGTTCAGCCTATAGTACTTTCCGGGTGCATCTTAGACATGGATATAAACTGCGCGCCGTTGGAGCTCACCGTCCGCTCATTAGTTGAGCGTAAGAGCGGATAAAGTGGTTGGTTCCGAATTAGCGCAACTCAGAAACGTAGGTTATTATGCATCGAATTCTTTCAAGTGCCGTAAAGACCACAACTGTTTTATCTCTCTAGATAAACTGCCAATCTCTTTCAATTCCGAGCTAGTGAGGCTCAATAGAGGGCTGTAATGTCTAGTGCAGTAAAGACTCTGGTACAATCTAAGCTAGGCACTTAGGTATAATCTACGGCATCACCGCACTTCTCGAATTGGCCCTCCTATAATGTGCATAGCTTCCATCTACGAAGATGATGGCACAACAATATTTTAAAGTTAAAAGAGTTGGCACGAATTACTGAAAAAAGTTAAATTGGAGTATTCGCTGCTTTCGCAAGATGGAGGGATATTTTTCTTTTTTCAAGTGCAGAATCCTCATCACTAATTTTTTGTGTGAAATAAAAGTTTAATGTACTGAGAGTGACCTTGTGTCTATTTTGTGAATACAGCATCTATTTCAGATTTCCTGCTAGATGTCCCTGGCTGTTAGACGATCGTTTGTTGCAATAAAGGGTAGCAGAGTTAAACGTATATATTTTTTATTTAACACTGACACACCTATGGACACTTGGCACTTGACAAGCAACTTGACAGGTTTTCTTGGTTTGCTGCACTTGTGAAAATAACCCCCCCCCCCCCTCCGATTGATACATTTGGTGTAGCCCACTTTACCTAGACCGTCAAACCTCCTCACGCCACCCCCAGTGCCAGGCAAAACTCTGTCATTCTCCCTGTATTGACACTCAAGATTGTGGAGCTCTCAGCTCGCTTTGATGTGTTCGGTTGACACTGCCAGCCCTTCTTGCTCAAACAGACCTCTTTTTTGTGGCGCTTCCTCCCTTCTCTTTGCATGTTCGGAGTCCAGAAACTGTAGCTCGGCTGGATTGGGGCCATGTACGAGGCGCATCATTGGCATGTTCTGAGTCCAGGGACTGTTGCTTGGCGGGATTTGGGCCAAATACGAGGCGCACTATTTGCATGTTCTGAGTCCAGGGACTGTTGCTTGGCGGGATTTGGGCCAAATACGAGGCGCACTTGTTTGCATGCTCTGAGTCCAGGGACTGTTGCTTGGCGGGATTTGGGCCAAATACGAGGCGCACTGTTTTCATGCTCTGAGTCCAGGGACTGTTGCTTGGCGGGATTTGGGCCAAATACGAGGGGCATTGTTTGCATGCTCTGAGTCCAGGGACTGTTGCTTGGCGGGATTTGGGCCAAATACGAGGCGCACGGTTTGCATGCTCTGAGTCCAGGGACTGTTGCTTGGCGGGATTTGGGCCAAATACGAGGCGCACCATTTGCATGTTCTGAGTCTAGGAACTGTTGCCTTGCTAGATTGGAGCTAGAGACGAGGCGCATCAATTGCATACTGCTAATCTAGGGACTGTTGTTGGCCTAGAGTAAGATTTCAAATACATAGAGAATCGTTTGCATGCCCTGTGCCCAAGGAAGGGAACTAAGTTTGATCAGGCGCAAGCAGGTCGCTCGTCGAGTAGAATTTAGGCAGGATTGGAGCGACTGGTGGCATTTACTGAGTCCACTACCACCGGCTTTTAAGTGCAAGATTAGGATAAATGTATATCTATAAATATATATTTATATGTGGTGGTAACGATATTCAACACAGGACCGGCTCTTCAAAAAGCATGTGCATAGTTATAGTTAGTGTCAAATTTTCATTTCAAAGGCATATTCCTTCCCGCATTTATTCTTTGTTTTACTTTATTTCGAGAAAAGTTTTCTACCACAGGTGCCCCACCACATATGGCTGCCCTGCCGCATGACTGTCTCGCCACATGGCTACCTTGTCCTTCCACTCTCCCGCCACAAGGCTATCTTACCACATTACTGCCCCACCACATGACTGCCCCACCACATGACTACCATACCACATGACTGCCCCACCACATGACTACCCCGCCACATGCCTACCCCACCACATGACTGCCTCATCACATGACTACCCCACCACATGATTACCCCACTACATAACTGCCCTACCGTATGACTGCCCCACCACATGACTGTCCACCCCATGACTGCCCCACCACATGACTAGTCCACCACATGTCTGCCCCACCACATGACTGCCCCACCAAATAGCTACCCCACCACATGACTACCCCACCACATGACTACCTCACCACATGACAACCCCACCACATGACTGCCAAACCACATGACTACCCACCACCACATTACTACCCCATCACATGACTGCCCCACCCCATGACTGCCCCACCGCATGACTGCAACACCACATGACTGCCCCACCACATGACTACCCCACCATATGACTACCCTACCACATGACTACCCCACCACATGATTACCCCACTACATGATTACCCCACTACATGACTACCCCACCTCATGACTGCCCCACAACATGACTTCCCCACCCCATGACTGCGCCACCACATGACTACCCCACCACGTGACTGCCCCACCACATGTCTACCCCACCACATGACTACCCCACCACATGACTGCCAAACAACATGACTACCCCGCTACATGACTGCCCCACCACACGACTACCCCACCACTTTCCTTGCACTTTTACATTTCTGCCTCATGACTATCCNCTTTTTTGTGGCGCTTCCTCCCTTCCCTTTGCATGTTCGGAGTCCAGAAACTGTAGCTCGGCTGGATTGGGGCCATATACCAGGCGCATCATTGGCATGTTCTGAGTCCAGGGACTGTTGCTGGGCTGGGCTGGGGCCGATAAGAGGCGCATCATTGGCATGTTCTGAGTCCAGGGACTGTTGCTGGGCTGGGCTGGGGCCGATAAGAGGCGCATCATTGGCATGTTCTGAGTCCAGGGACTGTTGCTGGGCTGGGTTTGGGGCCATATACGAGGCGCATTATTGGCATGTTATGAGTCCAGGGACTGTTGCTGGGCTAGGTTTGGGGCCGATAAGAGGCGCATCATTGGCATGTTCTGAGTCCAGGGACTGTTGCTGGGCTGGGTTTGGGGTCGATAAGAGGCGCATCATTGGCATGTTCTGAGTCTAGGAACTGCTGCTTTGCTATATTGGAGCTAGAGACGAGGCGCATCAGTTGCATCCTGCATATCTAGGGACTGTAGTTGGCCTAAAGGGAGATTTTAAATACACAGTGAATCGTTTGCATGCCCCGTGTCCAAGGAAAGGAGCCAAGTTTGATCTGGTGCAAACAGGTCACTCGTCGAGTAGAATTTAGGCAGGATTGGAGCGACTCCATGGCCGCATTCACTGAGACCGCTAACACCGGCTTATAAGTGCAGATTAGCATCAATATGTCTGTGTATGCAGGTGATGGTTACGATATTTAACACAGGACCCGCTCCCCAAAAAGCATGTGCATAGTTGAAGTTTGAGTCAAATTTTCATTTAAAAGGCATATTCTTTGCTGAATTTATTCTTTGTTTTTCTTTATTACGAAACAACAAGTTTTCTAGCACAGGTGCCCCACCACATATGGCTACCCTGCCACGTGGCTGTTGCGCCACATTGCTGACCCGCCACATGTCTGACTTGCCGCATGACTATCTCGCCACATGGCTACCTTGTCGTTCCAACCTCCCGCCACAATTGGCTATCCTACCACATTACTGCCCCACCACATGACTGCCCCACCATAGGAATGTCCCACCACATAACTGCCTACCACCTGAACGCCCCACCACATGACCGCCCCACAATAGGAGTGCCCACCACATGACTGCCGAACCACATGACTGACCAACCACGTGACTACCCCAGCACATGACTGCCCCGTAACATGACTACCCCACCACTTTCTGTCCACTTTTACATTTCTGCCTCATGACTATCCCGCTACATGGTTGCCCGCCGGTTGGCTGCCTGCCGCAACATAGCCAGTGCAGTAATGCCCCGACACCTACAGCCACATAAGCACATTAGCATAGAGGCGCTGCTACCCGTGATGGTGATGAGGCACAGGTGCAAGTGATGGTGAGGATTTCACTGCAGCATGCAGGCGAGGCCTTAGCCGTGCGGCATTCTGAAAATTATCCTTGGAATTAAAAAACAAGCTACGACCTGTGCCAGTTTCTTAATTGTAAATGTCAAACTGGTACAGAGCTGGAATCCTAGATGCAGTGTTAGATTCATATTGAGACTTTCTATCAAACTTTTTAAAATTAAAGCTACCAACTGAACAAGAGTTTGGAAATTGGGTACCGAAATAGAATCTCTAAGAAAAACTTATATACAATAGAGTTTATCAGGAAGCGATCTTGATGTTGTTCGGGTCAAGAGCATCACGGATACTAAAGTTGAAATTTATTGTGATTGTCAAGTTAGGGCTTACTTGATGCACCTACTTCGATGGAGGTAATGGGTTCACCCCTGCGTTATGAAACTCATTAAATAAACTTTACGAACTACAGTACCTGATAGAATGCGATAGCATTTGACTACGCAGCCTACCAGTATTTTCAAATCAGATAACATTTTCATTCTTTTACGCCTGCCTTCTGAGAATTACTTCATTGACTAAAGTTAAATAGCAGACATTGCTAAATGCTTTTATAAACGCGAGGTCAACTTACATCTTGAACCACTTTTATAAGTGCCTCCGTCATTTTACACGGGCCGCCCTTCCGAAACTCACAAAAGAAATTTATAACTAACGTTCAATGTAGATGTGAGATTTTACGGTGCGATATGTTAGCGTATACTAGAATATGATATATTTTTCGTAATACTGTTTTGTCGAAAAAAGTATGATGCTCATGAATAACATGTATAACTTTGGCGCATGTGCCACCTCGGGGTAACATTGAGTTTACCCATTTAATGGTCGATGCTCTCTAATAAATCCATAACGTTGATGTATTGGATTCTAGAATAGAATATTTATTCAGTCAGGGGCGGCGAACTATAATGAGATCACGAAACCCAGTCGCTGGGATGATACAGCAGAAAATTGAATTTCTGAGATGTGGTTTGGTGATATTTGACTTTGCTATGAGGTTTTTCTTCCGTAATTCCTGCAGTGACTAATTCATATTAGTTACAGTAGTTCATCGATTATGTGAGCTAATATGAAGAATAGTACAAAGCTTTTGGATCAGTCACAAATGATGCCTGCGTGGTGTAATGATTTCAGTCAACAAGTCACACGTATTATAACATGTGTGGGTAATTGTCCAAACCGCTTATTACGTCGTGTGCAGATCTCACCCAAAGCTACTCATTACGGCGAACCGAGCACAAGTCCACACGACTTGTCCCAACGTGTGCTGGCAGCAGCTAGCACAACTTATTACATGCGCAGGCAACGTCAATACAAGTTATTAAGATGTATGAAGGCAACGAGACAAGTTAGTACAACGTGTACAGGCAACAGCCCACACCTTGTCACGATACGTGCAGGCGTCGGTTAACGCAAATTATTAGGATTTCTACAGGTAACAGTTGACACAACTGTCTACGTCATGTGCAGACAACAGTTAAAACAACTATGTGTTGGCTACAGCTAACGACTAGTTACGACATGTGCAGGCAAAAGTTTTCACAACTCATCACTACATGTGATAGGTAACACTTATTGACACACCTTTTCACGATATGTGCAAGCAACAGCTTGCATGCGCACAACTTAATACATGCGTAGCCTACAGTTAACCCTCCTTATCACGACATGTACACATTGTACAGACAAGAGTTAACACAACCATCACCACGTGTGCAGACAACAGTCCACACAACTTTTTGCGCTGAGTGCAGGCAATATTTAACCCAATTTATTACATGTGCAGGCAGCAGTTCACGTAACTTATTTCAACTTGAACAAGAAATAATAAAAATATTATGACATGTGCAGGCAACGACAAACACAACTTACTACATGTACGGGCAAAAGGTCATGTAACTTACTTAGATAAGTGCGAACAGCAGCTTACACAACTTACTAAGATATGTGCAAGCAACAGTTCTCACAAGTTATATTTAGGACTCGCGCATGCAGGCAACAGTTCTCACAACTTCTTAAGACATGCGCAGGCAATAGTTTACACAACTTATTATAACATGTGCAAGCAATGGTTCTCACATCTGATCAAGACATGGGCAGGCAACAGCTCACACAATTTACTAAGACATGTGCATGCTACAGTTCTCACAACTTATTAAGACATGTGCAGGCGACAGTTCTCACAGCTTATTGAGACATGTGCAGGCAACAGTTCACACAACTTATTAAAACATGTTCAGGCAACAGTTCACACAAGTTATCAAGATATGTGCAGGCAACAGTTCACACAACTTACTAAGACAGCGCAGGCAACAGTTCACACAACTTACTAAGACATGTGCAGGCAACAGTTCACACAACTTATCAAGGTATGTGCAGGCAACAGTTCACACAACTTATCAAGGTATGTGCAGGCAACAGTTCACACAACTTATCAAGACATGTTCAGGCAACAGTTCACACATCTTACTAAGACATGTTCAGGCAACAGTTCACACAACTTATTAAGACATGTTCAGGCAACAGTTCTTACAACTTACTAAGACATGTTCAGGCAACAGTTCACACAACTTATTAAGACATGTGCAGGCAACAGTTCACACAACTTACTAAGACATGTTCAGGCAACAGTTCACACAACTTATCAAGACATGTTCAGGCAACAGTTCACACAACTTATCAAGACATGTTCAGGCAACAGTTCACACAACTTATTAAGACATGTGCAGGCAACAGTTCACACAACTTATTAAGACATGTGCAGGCAACAGTTCACACAACTTATTAAGACATGTGCAGGCATGTTAGGCAGAACCTTAGGTACCCATGACCAGCTCACCAACAAAGGAAGACCAGACCGAAGCCTTGCGGTACTCCATTGACGTTGCGTTTCGCTCTCGGTAATTGAGGCGATGCTCGAGCCGTGACCAATGGACCCCGCCGTGTGGGTGGCCGCGCTGCCTCCAGCCTGATAGCTTCATCTCCGCGGCCTCTGATGGCTCTATCATGCGCTAAAATACGATAATTCCAAGATAATTCCATGGTAATCGGTGAAAATTTTCGCCCATTGCGTTTGGTTATGCGAGTTTTAGTGAAGGCTTGAGTGTAAAAACGAAACCCCAGCTCGCCATAGTTGCAGATTTTGGTTATGGAAGAGAAGGATTCAATTTGAGGCAGTAAGAGTACGATCAACCACACAGTCTGTATACTAAATGAAATTGGTGAGACCGGTAGATAATAAATATAGCATTAGTTAGTGCATGTATACGCATTTATTTTAATGGGTAAAGTATTTTGCTTGCCATTTTGAAGAAATGTACGACTATGCTTTGTATCTTGAACAAGTCCATGATACCTTTAGTGTACCACAGTATTGGTTCATCATTGTAGACATGCGCAACAGTGTTAATTTCTCTTTGCCATCCCCTGTGAACTAGTCAATTTTTTTACGCCTGCGCAAGATCTTAACCAGCATGCCTGAGCTGGATGGATTAATGGAGACGTGAAAAGAAACAATGTGTTCTCTGTGCAGCACATCAGCCAGTAAGCATCAGATGAAAGTTTGCAAACGGTTATTTAATTTCACCACAGCGACTGCCAATGGAAAGTCGTTGACGAATAATTGAACGAAGGAAACAATATAAAGCTACTACAAAAAAATATACAAGGCTTAACTGTGATTCGGCGTCCACCAAAGGGTTCTTTAGCTGCGTAGTCTGCTTTGAGATTGCTAAAGCACCAACAGCACATAAGTGACACAAGAGGCTAGTTGCTTGGTGATGACTCACCAGAGAAGTGAGTTATAGAGCGAAGTGTTCACCCGAAGTCACCTATTTAACCATAGGTAATAAATGCTCTAAACTTTAGCTTGCAGTAGTTGTATCACTATTAATAATAAAAAGGCAGCAATGTCAAGTCAGCTAGGCCGCTGTGTTCTCTCCATAGCTTTAAATATAACTTGTTCACTACTGGTAATTACCCAATGGCAACAGGTAAGTATGATCAAGGCTGTTGCTGGATACGCCAGAGCTAGCACACTCTTTGGAAAAGTGAGACATTGCGGCCTAGTGCGGCCGCCTGCGGTGCAGTTCTGGGCTGTTTGCTGCATCAGCCTTTTCTGAATATTATGGCTGGGCAGCGCTTGGCCTTAAATGGCCGCAACTGGCTACAGTTAATGAGAGGACGCTACTGTAAGCGACCGCAAGTGACGGATGGTTGTCGGAATTGGCCGCATATAACCATAAGTGGCAGCTGGTTGTCGGAATTGGCCGCACATGCCCGCAAGTGACTGCCGGTTGTCGGAATTGGCTGCACATAAGCATAAGTGGCCGCCGGTTATCGGAATTGGCCGCACATGGCCGCAAGTGACTACCGATTGTCGGAATTGGCTGCACATAACCACAAGTAGCTGCCGGTAGTCGGAATTGGCCGCACATAACCGCAAGTGGCTGCTGGTTGTCGGAGTTGGCCGCACATAGCTGCAAGTAGCTGTCGGTTGTCGGAGTAGGCCGCACATAACCGCAAATGGCTGCTGGTTGTCGAAATTGACCGCAAATGACCGCAAGTGACTGCTGTGTGTCGGAATTGGCCGCACATAACCACAAGTTGCTGCCGGCGGTCGGAATTGGCCGCACATAACCACAAGAGACTACTGGTTGTCGAAATTGACCGCACATGATCGCAAGTGACTGCTGGTAGTCGGAATTGACCGCACATGACCGCAAGCGACTGCTGGTTGTCGGAATTGACCGTACATGACCGCAAGCGACTGCTGGTTGTCGGAATTGACCGCACATGACCGCAAATGGCTGCTGGTTGTCGGAATTGACTGCACTTGACCACAAGTGACTTCTGGTTGTCGGAATTGGCTGCAAGAGCTGGCCTCTTGGCCCATGACAGACAGCGGATGCTCATTGGCTAATTTAAGTGTAACTTGCTGGGGTCATTGAAATACGATGCCTGTTCGAAGGGCTGGAACATCGAAACGTTGCTACTGGCTTGCTTTGTGATGTCACTGCACCCGTGATGAGGTCTAGCCCTGACCTGCAAGACATGGCTGATCACTTTGTACAATGTCTACAGTTTGCACATGAATCCCACGATACCTCTCTATATATCTGTCATGCTTCCCTTAACAATAGAGCTGGACCGCTACTGCGCTGAAGGAAATACCTACTTGGAAAGTGATCCCGCTATACCTCTCACTTGTGCTTCATCTAAATCTTTAAGCTCCGCATATCAGCGGCTATCGGTCATGCTTGCGTGCATTCATGATCATCAATTTGGCTAAGATTATTCCCACCTTCTTTTTTCTTTTTTTTTTTCTTCCGTATTTTATTTTTCTCCTCTCGTTTCCCCAGTCCTCTACGTCCTACTAACATAATGGCATTAGCTCATAGAGGGCCGGGGCGTAAGTTCCGGTGTCTCTTGGGGAATGGGCCTCTTGGTTCGTCTTTTGCCGCCTATTTAATCTAATCTAATCTCCCGATATGTGGACATGAATCACACGGTACATCCCTCAACTTTTGAGTATAACGGCATACATCATCCAACATTTTAGCTACCGTATCTACCCTAACATAAAGGCGCACAACCTACACGACGTGTATAGGCAACCGTGAACACTGCTTTTCAGGACGTGTGTAAGTAAGAGTAAATACAACTTATAACTACACACAATTCCCACCATACCACCCCTGATTTATGGTCCATACCATCTCTAATATACGACGAATACGATGCAACACTAGCACAAGAAAGTTAATGCTGCAATTACTTCCTAATATTGGAACATATCTTCATGACGGTGGCACGGCTTATCATTTGGAAGTACTTCTATAATTATCTCCTATAAAAGTTCAACAAACTTGCTAATATTTGAACACATCTTCACCACACCCTCTACTACTTAACTGTACTTTTTACCGTACTACGTAATATGTGAGCATACCTCCAAACGTGCCGGCTAACACTTGAACACACCTTTATCGTACCTGCTTATGTTTAAACAACTTCCTGCTAACTTTTGAGTATACCTTCCCCCGTACCTCTTAATAATACCTCACACCATGCCTCTCAACATTCGCATATTTCTCTCATAAAACTTGCGCATACTTCCCATCTTACCTCCCATTATTTTATTCCTCTCCAACAACACTTTACATTCAAATATATCTCCCATAAGATTTCAACAAACAACCCATAATACCTTCTAGCATTGAAACTCACATCCTATAATATTTAAACATACCTCCCACCATACCTCCTAACATCTGAACACGCCTCCCCTACCCCTCCCATACCCACACCTCGCTCCCCGCAGGCAGGTTATTCAATAGCCCCATTCGCCACGCATCAACAAGACTCATATCTAGGAACTCATTTATCTTCTTGAGTAACACCTTCGCTCTTACTAGAATGTCGTTCTTTTATTCCCAGGCTTTTTTTTTTTTTGTTGACATTCCTGCTATTATTGCTGAAATTATTTAGGCACATTAGTTTCACTTTCTAGCGAATCTTTTTACTTGGTGAAAAATTACTTTCGTTTACATTGAAAATTGTTGTTATCAAATAGGATTTGCTAAGAATGAAACTGTTTTTTATCTGGTAACCTAATAAATTCTATTCATCCTTGGTTGGTTCCGAAATTTTGTACTCAAAACCAGTTGACTTTGTATAAATTGAAAATGAGTAAGCATTTTTCTTTTTTTAACAAGTTTATATTTTTTTTTACATTAATCATAATTGTATTTTTTAACGACGAAATTTCACTAAATTCTTCAATGAATTTGTTGTCTGCGCTTAAAATAAAAAACGCTTCGAAAATTTCGCTTAACTTTCTATTAAGCTTCCAAATATTCCAATATATCTCTTAATTGTTGCTGGTTTTGAGCTCTTTCATGTAACAACGACAATATGTTGTAATATTTATTATCAATTTTCATTGTAAATTTAAGCACAATAATGTTATAAACGCTAAGTTTTCTGAAAGTGAGCATTCTGTGTTTTTTATTATAATATAAGTTCTCCTTTTCCTTATATTATCTCTCTAGCTGTAAAACATCTGTTTATGCTAAACTGCCTCTACCATGGAGACTATGTTTTTCTCGGAGTTTGTTGGTCTGTTATGCTGTTTTTCTGCCGCCAAAATTACTCAAAAACTTATGGACGGATCTTTATGAAATTTTCAGGATTATTAGGTATGCTAGGAGGAAAAGTCCGAAAAGAGTGTTAATTTTTAGCGACAATCTGCCCAACCATTTACTTGCTTGTTTGTCTACTTCTTCCCTTTTGGGAACTTAACTCGAACAGTTACGAACGGTTCTTGACGAAATTTGCCGACACTGTTGATATAATGCGGGGAATAAGAGAATGAATTTTGATGATGATCTACTGCTCCACTTGCTAGATAGTCTGTTTGTCTATTTATTTCGCATCTACATAATTAAAAAGTTGATGGACAGATCTTCATGGAAGTTTCATGAACTGTTTGAAATGTTACTAAATACAAATGACCTATTTTGGCGGTGACCCGTCGCTTCGTTTGCGTGTGTGTCTCTTTGATTGCCTTTCTCTCTGCCATGACTTAACTTAGAAAGTTATTTCTTCTAGAATTTAGAGGAACTTCTAAGAGTGTCAAAAGGAACATAATTATGATGAAATTTTCGTGAAACTAAAAATGCAAACCTGGATTCAGCACCGATATGAATTTTTCGTCAGCATCTTTTTACTTTGGGGAGGTTTGGGTCCTGGGAATACTTCTTCAATTTTCCATAATTTAAGTTTGCATAACGCGCATCCTTTTACTTTATTTAAAATTATACATTCATTATTATGAAAATAACATGAAACTAAATTAGGTTTCGGGCATTTACATTTAAATATTTAAGTGTTTTCATTTTATGTATCCATGCTTTTATTTCATAAAAAATTATAATGCTCTTAATTATTTCAAGCCGCCACCTTGGTTTGCCACGCTAAATTTTCTTATTGACCTTACAACGTATTATATATCGTGACACAGCAAGTTTGAGAATGCGGACACGAATTAATAAAGTCCACGGAGCTTTCACATAAGATTTTGATTTTTAAATTCTTTACAATTATAAATTAAGTTAAGCAACTAATTTTTTTGATGTGTTATCTACATTTGTTACGATTATAAAGCACATTAATGCAATTTGAAATTTAAAAGCAAAGACGAAGATTAAAATTGAAGTCATGTTCTAGAAATCAGCTTATGCGAGAGATCACAAGAACGTCTGAAAAGCTTAATACCGTCTCCACCATAAGTTCTTGACTTTCCAAAGTACATTCAAAGAGCTTACGGTGGCGACGTTATTAAGTATTTCAGACGTTCTTGTGATCTCTCGCGTAAGCTGATTTCTAGAACATGACTTCAATTTTAATCTTCGTCTTTGCTTTTGTGTTTTTCATAAATTTGCGACTCAAGCAACAAAATGACTTTCCTAAGATTAATGCAACCAATATATATTTTTTTGCTCAATTCCGCATCTATTATTAAAGAGGAAAACTAGTCTCTATAATGATTTATTCTGTTGTGCAATTGGAACTTGACATTATCGCCTCAAAAACTGAAACATAATTTATTTAATGGAGGGCTGTTGCTGTAGATTAATAAGGACTTCCAACGTGTGGTATGTGTAAAATTTATGGTACGCAAAGGGATACCATGTGGTATATGGGCAAGTACAGGGGTTCTAAAATTAAATTGAGTTGTTTTCTTAGTTGTAAATTTTTTGTGCGTCTGAATGTTATCTGATCGACATGAGTTTTTTCTGGGACTTTAGGCACTTTGTCCCCTGCTGCGGTATATGTCCTACAAGTGGTACTCTATTACTATACTGTTGGGTTTCCCTGTTTTATATATTTTGGGATTATTGACATCGTCAACAATATGTACCATATTTCTTTTCCAACGCTCGATTTTTAAATGCATTATTACCTTTATGATGATACGAGGAACGCTAAAGAGTCCAGTCAAAATAGAAAAAAAATCCAAAAGTAAAACTAAAGTGCTGTAGTTGACTTCAGGCTGTTCTCCTACTCCTGCTCATCTGGCTTTATTTTGTTCTGCATATTTTGGGGTGTTTGTATCAAGTTTTCTGTTCTCCCTCCATACTATTAAAAATGCTACGAGACATAGCGTGAGCTTGGCCGGACGCCAATAGAAAAGCGTTTAGTCAATTGCGCTTCGTTTTTAATCTAACATGCAGGAGCCATTTACCGAGCGCATGCTAAAAAATTTTCTCCATTCGGTGTCTGCAACCACTGATGTATGAGCACGCACATCTTTCCCTCCAGATGTGACTATGAGTTTTATATAAGGTTCGTAAGATTGGGCCTGAAATGAGGCCTTCGAAGCACAGCTGAACTGTGGACGGAAGCTTTAGCTCTGCCATGGATGTTGACTCGTGTTCCTTAAGTAACGGGATTACGTTGAAGTAGCTGAAAATTGCTTTTTTATTAACGAACAAGATTGCGTTGCTCGATGTTTCAGGGGTAACCGATGAAGGGTCAATGCGTGAAACGTAATTCATCGAGTCGGTGACAGCTCACCTGCTTGAAGTTTTGGACAAGTCCAGCTTTATAAGCATAATTTTAGAGCCCGCTCGAGCGTGCGAAAGCCCGCATGGGTTTTGAGCAGACAACTATAGCTTTGGTGCTGAGGTTAACCCATTAGGGCTGACGGTGCCACATGTGAGACGTTTCGCCAAAATTAGGTTTCTAAATAAAGAAGGGATCAGAGATTGTTGGACCTATGAGCGCCGCGTCTATGAGACGGCAGTCGGAGGACTACAATTTCCGACTATCTTCAAAAATCTGAAAGAAACGGAAGCTTCGTCCTTGAAGGGTTGAAGGCCTGCTTTTAAGGTCTCTTCATGAAAGTGAGCACTAACTGATTCTGGAAAGTTATTGCACTTCTAATTAAAGCCTTCCAGTTCAACTTTGTTTCATGGATAGCAGATTACGTCACGCGGCATCCATCCAGATATTGCAAGTGTTACTAAGGATATTATATAGTGCGATTATGGAACCTTCCAGTTCAGTTTTGCTTCTAGCGTGGCCGGATAAGTGCTTGACACGGCAACCATTCAGGAAACAGTGATGTCATTTCGGCACGGAAACTACGAACCTTCTGGAAAACTTGAGCAGAAATTTTCTATTCTTTGCTGTGTCTGTTCCAATGAAAGCTCTAGTTACGGGTATGAGCCTGCTCTAGCATGATGCTGTAGATTTCAGAGTAATATTCGAAGAAGAATGGGACAAAAAAACATTCTGTGACACTGTATAAAAGTTTATTTACCAAAGTATTTCAGGGAATAATTAAATCCTATCATGAAGGCTGCTATGCATTTACCTGATCATTTATTTGTCTTTACCTATTTATGTGTTTGTCTATTTCGTGGACGTGATTATTTGTGCCGTGCCACTAACTGCCTCGTATTTGTATTTCAACGCAATCAGCATAATTGCCATAGTTCTGAGCGCACTGGCGGTGATTGGTCAGTGATCCAAAGACAACAATGACGTCACAGCGATCTCGGGGTAAAGGTGAGGCGCGCTTAGAAGACGTGTGTCAGTGTCTTCATTTTTCTGTGAACATACGTTGGTGGGATCAGAGAATCAGTTCCATAGCTATGGACAATTTCAAATGTTCAGCTCAATTCCAATAGCTTACTCTAACCACACGTTTTGTCATCCCCCCAAAACGGCTCACTTTGGTCTATCAAATAAGCATTACGGTGCTTACCTTTACAGTACGTACAATTGAAGGCGAAGGTATAGGCTAGTGCCCTGAAGATGAGTGTAATGTTCAGAAAAGGGTTATCGCTTAACGAACACGCTTTTCCGTGCACCAAAGAGAACCACCTGCTCTGGCGAGCTGGTAAATTGCACAGCAAACACTAAAGTTTTTGTTCTACATGATCGAGCACTTCAATTTCAGGTACTTTTCCTTAGAGCACGAGAAAAGGTGCCAGTTTTGGGATATCACTTGCCTTAGTGCCGAGCAGAAACGCTGATCAGCCAGCTAATTCGAGAATTCTCAATGTAGTGTTTCCGTCTTCGATTTTGTAGGCGGGATGCATTAGTCTAACCAAGCACACCGTGCATTTGTTTTCTTACATATGTTATTGTAGTTTCTTGCTGTATTCAGTTCAACGAAGAAAATTCCCGTAGCTGAAGTAAGTTAGCTGCGGATTTTGGACATGACTGATCGGAAGGCTAGGCATCCAAATGTGATGTCTTGTTTGAACTCACGAAGATTTCCAACCAATATCGACGATTAATCTTTATCAACATGATAGTATTAGCTGCGCTACATTCATCATACTAGAATGATGATCACTTGCCAAAACACTGAAGAATTGAGAGTCAATGCAAATTTTGTTTGCCGTCATTTTTGAAAGCCGGGTATACACTAGTCTACTGAGATACGGTGTCTGCATTATACATATATATATATATATATATTGATGAAATTTTATGACTAGTATGAAAAATAAATCCTTATTTATGCGCTTATATGTAGCAATGATTGGTACTTTGCATCTATCTCAGCGGAATCCCAATCACATTTACGAACACCGAAGACGTGCCCGAGTCACTGGTTTTCTTTCTTTTTTGACCGGTTGTGGCTGCTAGAAACTAGAGTGCGGACGTGTTTACTTCCATTCTTAAAATTTGTAAGCCATGGATGAAACTAGAGGATGGTTACTTACATTACTATATACTCATAATCCAGAAGATGGCTGCTGAATTAATATGCTCATTACCTAAAGGACGACTTCTACCATTATAATGATCATAATGTAAGCAGGCTTTTTCTGGTTCATGAAAATGTCACAAATATCGTGGTGGTGCGGTGTACAAAGCCTCCTCTTTATAGTGTACCCCTGTATTTATCCCTGTGCGTGGCCACTTACGTATGTGACGGGGCCTCATCGATATCGTGAAACTAAGTTACTTCGCACTTGCTTGCGTATTTGTGATTCTATTGTAGTCCTAATGAAAGTTATTTGATTGCTTGATTTAATTTTAGGAGCCGCGAGCCGTTTCTAATTTTGACGGGCCATGGTACCTTAGTCAAGCCGATGACTCAAAAGGGCATTTTTGTTGCAGGTTACCGGGAGAGTGGACTGGGCCACGCGTTGCTGTCCGCTGGGGCTGTCCACGCCATATCCAGGGCCTGCTCTGCTGGACAGCTGGACGACTGCTCATGTGGCACGGTATGTACGTAGTTTGTAGATCAGATACTGGGAAGTTCCATCTCTGTGAGGTGTTAAAGCCGAGGCTTCGGTTAGATCTGACACGTTGTCATTAAGCTAAAAGTTAAACGAGTCCGACGTGCTGAGCTGTGCCGAATTTCACCTAATTCATGCAGTAAATGGTATTTTCCTTTCAGCTTCTTATGAATCAGTAGAATGTGAATAATGAAATTGTGAATATTATTTTATCAGGGCGGAAAAGCGAAGCTTGCTGACTGCCTTATTATTTTCTTTATTAATAGCAACAAGCACCAGTAGCAAGAACAGGGAACAATATGCGGGACTCTGGCATGCGGACCTGATAACGTGTTTTGTAATTAAAAACTAACTTGCCCACCATCAGAATGAGCTTGTTGACACAGTCGCAGCTCCGGCTGGGCAGTGTACAGTGATAATTAATTTTCACAGGTTGGTGTGAGGCAGCAGTGGCTGTGGGGCGGTTGCCATGACAACACGAGGTATGGGTCCAAGTTCTCTCGCCAGTTTCTGGATGCGCGAGAAACATCGAAGTTTGTGGATGACATCACCTTCAGTCACCTCCATAACAACGAGCTCGGCAGGAAGGTAATGATAATGAAGAGTGATGAAATTAAAGTCTGATGATGGGTGAAGCTAATGAAGTGTGATGTGGGTGATCACTATGAAGGGTGATGATAATGGAAGGTGATGATAAGTTATAATGAAAGAAGGTAGTGATGTCTATTAGTTGCACCTCGGTTAACAGCGAGTTCGGCAGGAAGGTAACTATATAGAAGGGCATTGATATGAGAAGTAATGGAAGATGGGCGCTAGTCAGATGTAATAATGATGAAGGGCAGTGGTGAGAAGCAATGGTGTTGAAGAACAATAATGGGAGATGGCGGTGATGAAGGTCTGTAATAAAGGATGAGGTAGAGTAATGTGCGATATTATCGATGAACTCGTAAATGAAGGGCATTTCTGACGAAGAATGATGATGATGATATCGAGTTTTGATAAACAGTAATGATAAGAAGTCTCGTGAAGAAAAGCAATGATGACGCACAGTAAGTAAAATGAAGGCTATGATGAGAGGTAACGGTAAAGAAATGCAATGATTCAAGGTATTGGCGATTAATGAGAATATAGATGAAGGCAGTTATGAGAGATACGGTAGTGATGAAGGACTGCAGTGCTGACTGGTAATGATGGCTGAGTGTAATACTGTAATGAACCTCTCGGTACTGGGGAACTAGGAGATGAAGAAATTATACTTTATTTTATCTTTGACTCTTCGCTACAGAATTTTCCTTAACATTTCTTTTTCTTTTGTAGTAAATACAACAGCACAGAGTTCTTTAATCTCCGCAAGCTCTGGCATGCAGTCTTCCCTTTTCTGCTCAGTAATAAATGAAATCTTTCATAGGAATGTGTTATTATTTTTTATTACTGTTTCCTTATTGTTATTATGTATTGTTCACTGCCAGTGTAGGCACTACTGATTAGCCTATCAAAAACCGGGCGGCTTGGCACTTTAAATATCAAGATTATTTTCAAACACTAATCTGCCCCTTCGATGCTCGGCTATTCTTTTGCTATCCAAATTACTCCAAAAATATGTAAAAAAAAATATTATTGTCAGGGGCTCAAAACCCTCCTAGTCATCTTTGTTCGGTAAATATTCAAATACTAAATATTCAAATATGATATTAGCAAATATTTCATACTGTACAGGACAATTGTAGTAGTAATAACACTTGACACTTATGTCTTGACCTCAAAATTATCTGGTCATATGCGTTGCGTAAATTTTTGCATATTGGAAGGGTAAAAGTGTTTTTCAAATTGCCATATTGAGTCTCAATCCAAATTAGACTAGAACGTCTCGTGGCATAAGACTATTACCCGCTGTAGGGGGTAAATTCAACACCGTAATTTTTGATAGCCAGCTAATTCTAGTTTTTTGGCATTTTTCACATCTAAGTCAATGCACTTGACCCTACAAAAAAAATATGGAGATTGCTCAACTCCTTCTGCCTCTTTTTGGGTGAAGTCGCAGATTCAACGCCATCATTTTTAATGACCAGATGATTCAAAATATTTGCTATTTTTCCGAACTAACTGCCTGAAAAAATTATTATTATAATTACGACTCAACTCATTCTGCCTCTTTTTGGGTGGATAGTAAACGAAATTCATCGCCGTCATTATTTATGGCTAGGTGAAAAAGATATGAACATTGTTCAACCCCTTCTGCCTCTTTTCGGGTGGACAATAAACGAAATTCATCACCTTCATTATTTATGGCTAGCTAAAATAGATATGAACATTGCTCAACTCCTTCTGTCTCTTTTCGGGTGGCGTTAGAGATTCAACACTATCATTTTTGATGGCCAGCTAACTCAAAATATTAGCTATTTTTCATTCTACAGACAACCTAACTGACTAACTAGAAAATCATGACAACTGTGATTCAACTCCTTCTGCCTCTTTTTTGGTGGACAGTAAAGGAAATGCATTGCCGTAATTTTTTTATGGCTAGCTAATCCCAGTTTTATGGCATGGGTCACATCTAGGAGCACCCACCAGACTCCCTGGAAAAAATATGAACATTGCTCAACTCCATCTACCTGTGTTTGCGTGGACTGACAGACATTTGTACATACCCTATTGAAAATCGGTGCAGTTTTTCGAGCAGTTCGGTGACGTCCGCCGCAGACTCCAGAGTCGCGGCGATGCAGTGGCTGTACAGTGGCGAGGTCGCTACGTCCGCTTTGGGNCTCGACCTTTGAAGAGATCTGCGGCGAACTGCTACAGCGCGTTATAAAACTGCTTTCTCTGCGATAAACTGCTTGAAATCAAGCGCGAAACTGCACTAATTTTCAATAGGGTATAGATGTATGACACTGATTAATAGCCCCACTCGCACCTGAAAACATCCAGGAAGGCAGCTCACGGTCCGACCATTTCTTTCGAGATAGCAACCATTTTTTCAAGTTAGCAGGTTCACAGGTAATTATTACCAATTATTTAATTAATCTGGCTGATTGCGAGAGGTTATGGAACCATTTCATGAACATGAATTCGCAAAATGGAAGTTTTTGATTAACTGGAAGAGTAAACCAAGCTCGCAAAGCAATTTTTGATCCGTTTTTAAATACCAAAGATTAAACAGAATCAAAACTCAAGGTAAATCTAAACTTTTTCTAAATTTAATGCCAGCAGAAATCAGTATGAATTTGATGCAAATTTTATTGAAAAGTATCTTTCAGGGAATGCTAAATGACGAAAGCTTTATATAGGGAACAGCGGACTTCATATGTAAACGACCTTTCACTTATTGCTCTTCTTCTGAGAACCGGATGATTCATTTGATCATTTTACAGTCGGGAATCGTTCTTCACCTATTACTGTCAACAGTAAACCTCCATTTCTCGTAGAAACAGTACTAGCAAATCTTATCTATAAAACAAGACCATGTTCGCTATCCATTCTATCCATTACTTACAATTGACTTAATGACACCTATCCATTCTATCCATTACTAACAATTGACTTAATGACACCTATCCATTCTATCCATTACTTACAGTGGACTTAATGACAACTATGCATTGATTGCAGGTGGTACGGAGGAAGCGAATGCTGAGGTGCAAGTGTCACGGCATGTCAGGGTCGTGTGAGGTGCGCACCTGCTGGAAGACCGCACCCGACTTCCGAAAAGTTGGCGACAACCTGCGCAAGAAATACAAAAATGCGGAGAGACTTCCCCTAGACAACGGCCGCAGCGTCCAGCTAAGGAGAACTGCCCCTGACAAGAGGTATAGTGAAATAATGTATTTATGCTCTCATGCGTTTTGGGATTTGAGCTCTGATGAATAAAAATTTCATATTTATGTCTTAAAGTTTTCAGCTATCCATGAAATTCCAAAACTTCAGTATCGAACCTATGAAGGCAATATTTTTTAGCATTGTTACCAATATCGTTATTAATAGTTTTCCATAATTGACATTAACGATACCTTAACAAACAAAATACCGTATTGCAGAGTTGGCCATTTACCTAGAAATGGATTTATGTTTCCCAAAAAGTTATGCTTAACATCTAGTGGTTATGCAGATACAATATTTTAATTGTTTCTTACTCATGTAACGAACGATGTTTGTATTGTTTGAATGTATATGTGTGTAATAAACCCATCAACGTCTTCAACACCCGACTGGAACCTAGGGTCCATACCCTTGTAGAGTCGACAGCTCTGTCTTTTCAGAAAACTCCTTCCCTGGAACATTACAAAATGGTTTGATGAATTGCCAGAGTTAATAGATTAAGTATTGGACAATAAACGGATTGGGAAACTTATTTATGAAGAGGAGTATCAGCCTAGGTTTCTGCTCACTTTGAACTGTTGAAATTATATCTTTATATTTATTCATCTCTCCCACAGACGTATCAACTCACAATCAACATTTTTATTAAATATTTTCTTACTCATTACCTGAGTATTCCACACACTTCTGAATTTCCAATCATCATGTCTTACCAAAACTTTTCTCGCTAAATTCCTGTGTATTGCACCCACACTGTCATCAATTAACAACCTCCAATCACCGGCTAATTTAAAACTTTATCTTAACAATTACCTGTGCGTCCCACAGACTTTTGAACTCTCTCCTATCATCTCTTGATATAACCCTGTTCGGTAATTACCTGCATGTCCCACAGACTTATCAAGTCCCAGTCCCCGCTCCTCTACACAAGTCCTTCTCCGTCCTTCTGCGAAGAGGTCCCGAGACTGGCCACCCCCGGGACCTCGGGCCGTTCATGTAACGTCACCAGCAACGCCAGCAACGGCTGCCGTAAGCTCTGCTGCGGCCGGGGGTACTCCGTGCAGCGCCGGTTGGTCAGCAGGCACTGCAACTGCAAGTTTAAGTGGTGCTGCGAGGTGCACTGCCAACAGTGCAGTGTGGAGCAGGATGTAGGCATCTGTAACTGAGAACGTAGCAAGCGTTGTAACAGGTAACCAAAAGGAGTGGCAGAGAATTTACGGAGGCAAGTGGAAGCAAAGTGTGTATAAGTGTTTTAGTTCTGACAATTTAAATATAGATTTACAACACTATGCAGGATAAACACAAACAACTGAACTACAAAAGAGCCCCGTCATTTTCATGTTTTCATGGGCATATAGTTCAACGTGGAAAATGAAGTACTTTTAGTAAAATCCTAGATTGATTCTGTGTTATAAATGCTGATCGTTTGATCAAGTTCACAATGTGGCCTTCCGAGAAAATGGCATATATCCGCATTATAAAATATGTATATTTATCATGCATTAAATTCTCGTAAACATATCAGGTCTGCAGAAACAAACAGAGCTTGTAAAACCAATTTGTCATTCAGATTGATCGATATAATCCCTACCACTGAATATAGTTTACTTCTCAGTATCGTTGTGTAAAGGTATTTGTATAAATGTGATCTCAATATCTGACAATAACGTGAATAGATGTAAATTAATTTCGGTTAAAAATATATGTGAATAGGTAAAAATATATTTTACTTATATGTGAATATGTTTGGTGCTTATTAGTTTTACTCTTTACGCAATTTATATATAATCACTGGTTCGGCGTAGCCCCTTGCTTAAAGAATTCACCTTTATTCTATATTTATTTTAGTCTCCGCATATCATAAAAAATCCTACAAAAAAATGTATTTACTATTAACATTATCTAATGAGCTGCGACTTTGAGACATTTTTCGACAAATATGCTTAGTAGACAGCAAATAAAGAGTTCTGCATCCATTCAAGCTATCCATTCATGATATCCATCCATGATATCCATCCATGATATCCAATCATGATATCCAATCATGATATAATTACATGGGCTAATACAAATCACGAGATAATGTCATAGTCATGTACTGTAGTGAGTAATTTCTGATTTGCATTGCCGACAATGACTTAATTAGTGTACATTAATTGTCACTGACTTTGCCTACTTTACTGCGATGCATGAAGTACTGTACCACACATGGCACCGAACACTTAATCTTATTCCTATATATATGGTTACCGCCGGGACTGTTCTACATTCTGTAATAGTTTCTTATGTTTGGATAATTATATTCTTATAACTCTCATAGCAACCCTTTCAGTACGGAGAAGATGCCGTTGCGCAAAATAATTCTTTACATTTTGGTAAGGCAGAACTGTTGCTTGGTTCTAATAACTAATCTAAATATACTTGATCCAGAAATGCAAGAAAAAAAAATCAGTAGAAACGTATCTATGGTTTAACATAAGAAAGTAAAAAGAAACGAGTAATAATGACTTCAATGAATGACTCTATGTTTGGCCTTGAAAAGGTCAAAGAAACGGACCGTACAAAATTATTTACGTTTTAACTTCACAGCTGTTAAAGTCCTTCTTTAAAAACGTTTCTGAAGGTGGAAACAAAGCGCCAGTTTCAGGAGCCAGCAATGAAACGATCTTTCGCGAAAAAAAATAAAACAAGTAAATTTTGTTACACACTTGACAAAATAATGTCGATTTTGAGTGTACTGCTGCAATTTCGTAATCGCACGTCACAGATTTGTATCCTTCTACTCTTCATGTAAGTACGCCGCATATATTAACCCCATTTATGTTTGTACATGATGTATATTTCAATTATCTGATGTTTCATTCTACAGTAGATTCAGTCTAAGCTCAGTAAATGTGATCAAGAAACTTTTCCATTGTTTATTCCCTTCCTTAATACGTGGATTTCATCGCGCAGGGTAAAGCAGGATATTAAGTACTACAGTACAGTAGGCACCTTTCACTGAGGCACCAACCTTTACGAACTGCGTTACATTACAGTGCTTGATTTGATTTAACTTGTTTTAGGCCAATCAGTTCCCTTGTTTTGTATCATAGTTGAAGAGCAGCAGTTGAAACATGTTATATGGCACTGGTTTTGTTAGGAGAGCTTACGCCCCATTCCCAAACAGAGGCGCCTATTAACGCCCCGCTTGGCCCCGATGGAAGAGAAGCAGAACGCTTCCGATCATCTTCAATTTGAGCACAATAATTGAATTGATCTAACTCGCTTAGTTTTAACTTGTACAAAGCGTGAATCGAGGGTTTTAAACTGGCCACTTTGAACTGAGTCTTAGGAATAGTGGAAACCCAGTTTTCAGATCATTATTTGCAACTACGGATAAGTTAGTTGTATATTGACCAGATCAACTCGATCGCCTTTCAACAAACCTTAGTTCTTACTGGACTTAGGGCATGTTCGATTGGGCGTCAACATTAAGCTTAGAGACTTGACTTGTTCGAAACTTTACGAACATGCGCTGGCTTCGACCAGCTTGATTTAGTTGCAGGCATTGATCCTCAATCGGTTACACTTGGTACTTCCAAAAACTCAATATCATTCCGTAAAACGTACTTTGTAACAGTCTCAACGTAATCGCCTTGTTTCTAACACTTGCGACACGATTCTCAAAGTTACAAAGCCAAAAGCTTCCGTCTAAAGTTCCGGACAAGCCAAGCCTCTAGGGCTTAATTTTGGCGCCCAAACGAACACGCGACAAAACACCAAATCTGGACACCATGGCAGCCAAAACAGGCAGCTGTTTAATATAATTCTTTAATAGCACTACTGATCAACAAGCATTTTGCTTCTGTAGCTCTCTCAGCTGTGTGTTTTTTTTTTCTCAATTTCACTTTGTGATTGAAAATTTGATAATCTTTTTTGTTTATCACTGCTCATTTTTAACTAATTACATGCTGTTTCTTACATGCCGAACGCATACTGGAAGCCATCAGTGACGTTTTATATTATGTTAATGACAAATATTAATAAAACTCCGCTTGAGGGAAAAATTCCAGTCGTGTATGTAAAATCAGTATGCAACAGGGCAAAATTACTTGCAGTTGTGGTCTCAGAAGCTGCAAACTGTTATTTTTTCCTTGACCAGTGTAATGCAAACCTCTCAGCACACGTGACACGATGTACTGTAGGCTATACTTGTATATGTATTACATTAAACCTGCATTCGGTAAGGAATAGAAGGATTTTATGCTTAGCGCTCTTTCGCTTGGATCAAGACGTTGAATGCCAGGCACACTCATCCAAACCGTCAGGCAGGTTCTTTTACTTCGTCGTATTGAATCGAATTTCAGGTGTTACATTGAAACAGTTTCCCATAAAACGGCCTGAAACTCAATCATGCTCCGTAAAATGGACTCTCCTACCATCTCAAGCGTATTTATAATGCCGGGGACACATGTGTATTTCTAATACAAACTGGTTACTCGAATATGCAGCTCGCGGGCCGTTTCGATACATACTTGAAATCGGTAGCATTGATACCGTGACATAAATGACGTATGTGTCTCGCATCTTTGCACCAAGTTGTCTGTGTAAATGCATAGTGCGTCCCCGGCATAATTAAGGCTGCTTTGAACTCCTGCAGCACGATTGATAGAGGTAAAGCCAAGGTACGGTATTTGTCTGAGTTGTGAGTTGGGTTGGTTCAGGTCGACTTTGACAAGCCAATGGCAAGAACCCCAAGTCCACAAAGCGGAATAAAAGTAATAAAAGCCCCGTCCACACCGCCGCTCATAAGTGCGAAAAACGCTTGTCAGATTTCGAAGCCCGCAGTGAAAATCTCGCAGCAGCGTCCACACTGTCGCACGGTGCAGTGTAGCAACGCTTGACTATTGAGCGCAGATGTTCAGCAAAACTTTGGTGCTCACGCTCCTTGGTGCAAAGAAGATGCAGTTTTTGTCACTATTAATAACTTACTTTACTTCTAGTATCGATACAAATATGAATAAGCAATGATGCTAGATGCAGATACTACTTTTATGAGTTTTTTAGCAAAACGCATACTGCTAACTAAGCTTGGGTTGACATTTTCACACTTTCCTTTATCACTCGGTATTGTTTTCGAAATTATCATGTAAATAAATCTTTAGGTGGCGTTCTTCGACAATTTATGTTCCCCATACGTAGTGCAAAATGTTCAGACTTTTTACTTTGTCTTCTAAACACAACTGTGTTCCCACAAAACGTCCACAAAATGGTTACCGTCAGCTCAGTTTTCGTCACAAGTGTCACTACTGCACTGAACTTACATATTTATCGTCAAATCTGCAGTGAATTAGAACTCAGAGAAGCTTAAGGCTTTCAAAATGTCCATAAAGAAGCAAGAAAACCTCATGTAACGCCTAATGTATTCGCATTGCGCGAGAGGAACAAACCTGCTTTGTTCGCAGCCTAAATCTCGCGAAAATATCCAGCAAGTTGGTCGCTCGTGAAAACGCGCAAAGCTGCGATTTGACTACACAAATTTTCAGCGATCAGCGAAATCGCCGTAGTGTGGACGGATTTTGGCGGTAGTCTGGACGGGGCTTAACGACTGTGCAAGCGGTGATCACTGCATGGTCAGGGACAAGTACTACAAATAGGTACTTTGCTCTATAGTCGAGGGACATAACGCCTTGTTTTTAGCTCAAAAATTTCGTATTTACTCGAAACAATTTTTTTTAGATTTTATTCATTCCTATTTCAATACCGTTATTTTTGAAAAGATCGTGTTTAGTTACCCGGGAAAAGATGAAAATAACGGTGGAGTGAGTTAAAACAACGGCTGCTATAAAATTGTAGATATTAATATACCAATTCCTGCCAATAAATATTCTGAGTTTGTGAAGACGATGTTGGCACATCAGTTAAATATGAGGGTGTGCACATGACAGCGGTTTTAGAAGGGCTGGGGTTCATGTGATCTGCTCCTCTCTCCTACAATGCAACCGTATCATACATGACGTAAGTGCACGCAATAACAGAAAAAAAGGTGTCGCCGATTGGAACAGTCCCATCGAAAGAAGTTCACCTCGCTAGCCTTAACGTTGCTGGAATGACAAACGATTAATTAATACACCCCGAGTTCAAGTTCAAATGGGAAAAGTATATTTAGCTTGGTGGTTGTACTGACAAGTTAAGTCAGTACAACTATTCACGTACATGAGCGACTTGTGGAGAAGTGACTGAGTCTCTGCATCGAACCCTTGAGGCTCGGATGCACTCTCGTCGCTCGCGACTATTCTGAGTACGCGCATCGCTGTGCGTGGTCCTGCTTCCAGTTCATGTGCTGTACTGCTGTGTGCCATTGGCACAAGTCGCTGTATCGCAAGTTAGGTAAGGTTAAAGAAGGTTAGCTTAGCTTAGGTAAAGTTAGGTTAGGAGGTTAGGTTAGGAGGTTAGGTTAAGAGGTTAGGTTAGGTAGCGCTTATGATAGTGGTGACGCGGCAAGAAAGCCTACTTGAGCGCGCGCACAGCGATGCAAGTACAAACAATGTCGCGAACGACGAGAGTGCTGTCCGGATTCGAGTCTCGGTAGTAACCCATCGAATTTGTAGTGCGGGCACACGGACCCCGAGAGGGAGTGTCACATTTGCTCTCACCGTTGAATGTTTCTCCTGCGCTTCAAACTACAAGATCTTCAAAGTTCTAAAATAAAGCAAAAGAAAACCCAGTTAGCTGTAGCCACTGTTTATGAGATTATAAATGATCATTATTACTACAATCATTGTGATCTTTAACACATACGTTCTCGACACAATAGATGTTCTTCCTGCCCATTTTTTTATTGCAATACTGTTCAGAAACAAGGGAGTCTTACACCAGCGTAAATTAAAGATCATTTCGATCTAATAGTATTTTTAGAAGTAAAGTTCAAATCACAAGATGGCATCACGTTAGACGGACAGATTATCACAGAACCAATGCACCAATTAATATATTTCTAATCGAAGAGCACTCCTATCGTATCATGCTTGTTATTATCTTGTTGCTGATTGCTCTATGCTGCTGCGAGGTAAACTATAACAATGTCTCCTGATGTCTGTTGTCCTTACAATGTCCAACTGCAAGATACTGTATCTCTACTGAGAACATCCAGTGAGATAAAGACGGGACCTACGCTTGACACGGCATATGTTGTAGCTCTTCCCTACCTACGGTCGTACGTCAAGAGTATTGTCAGTTGTCAAAAATTGCAATAGCATGCAGTGCGCATGGTATTTATTTGTGTGGTGCAAAAACGCTTTCACGAAGATCTAGAAGTGGTGAAATACGATCTTATGCATTAAATACGTTGTTACATTGAGTTTTGTCAGTTTCACAATAATCATTTAATTTTTAAAAATGAAAGTTAATAACAGTGATGCGCCGAGGAGTAGAGTTTGTTTCACATACACAGAAATGCCAAAATCGGCTTTGTTGTTTCACATATGAAGAGCTGTGCAGTGTGGCTCTGTTAATAGAAGATGCAGAAGCCTATCATATCGCGCACGATTTTCATTAGCTACTTATACTGATAACTAATTTCTGATTGACAGTGGAGCTCGTAGAACAAATATGAGATCATTTGTATTGTTATGTATGTGTTAGGGTGGTACATAAGCTAGAGAATTATACCGTGATCAACAACAGGACTTGAATTGGTAAATGTAACATAATGTGAAGTAATTTACATCTCTTTGTGACATAAATCCAGTTGACATTATTCAAGGCGATAAATACATTAGACCAAATTTTACGAATTTCAGAAAGCATCATTATGGTGTCATGTATATTTGTGAAATTGGCAGGATCATATTAGTCAATAAACGAAATCGTAAATATACAAAGTATGCTTGTTTATATACGTACACGATACCATAATGAAAAATAAAAGGATACTTACAGTTATATAAATAATTTTCATTATGTGGACTGTCTAGAAGAAATGTGATGAATGTTTTTTTTTACGTTTTTAGCTGCAAAAAGTTATAATAAGATTTCATTTTCGAAGTTTTTCTTTCAGCACGGGAGTGTCTTCCAAACAAAAATCGTTTCTTTTCAACGGACCTTTATAATTCGATTAACGGAATTTGAACTTTTAAAAGGCAGGTACTATTTGCAAGTCATAGATACGCACGTCAAATGAAGTTTATGATTACATTATTGCAGATACTATAAGAATCTCCCTGGATATTTTTTTGGAGTGAAAAGAATAAAAATTAGACATTAAATACTGGAGAGCTATTCCTCCATGCTCTGTGCGTGGGGACTGCTAATAATCTTTTCTTTGTATAATTTATCTATTGAGGGCTCAGAATATCAATATACATTGCAGCATTCATTCCTGTACCACAAGTTAAATTGAAGATGAAACATCCAGCTTTACTTGCAGTCATATTGGGTAAGTTTCATCTTACACAATTGATGAGTTTTGCGACTTATAATTTGCTTATGCTAACTTATCAGGTTTTACACTATTAATTTCAATTATTAGGTATTATAATAAGATTTATGCCTCCCTAAATAAGTACTAAGCTCTTATAAGAGAGGAGAAGGAAGGGACATATATAGCTTGTCGATAGAAAAATGGGGAACCCATGCACGAAGGTGTTCCCACCCAGGTGGAACAGCTAGCAAGTCGAGAAAGAAGAGGAAGAACAGACAACGGTAAGATCAGTAGGATTATGAAAGTAAGTAGAAGGAAGCAAAGTGGACACGAAAGACAGACGTCCCGAAGGTATAACTAATGGCTAAGGTAAGCTATACAAACCCCCTGGGGGCGCTATATATATATACTCCCCATAACAAAGGATGGGCGAACCTAACTGACCTAACCCTATGGGGCCCATCCTATGCCCCCGGAGGGGGATTAATTTCAATTATTGCAAATCCATTTAACTGCTATTATTGTCTTCCGCTTTGCTTATTTTTATGTTCTTGTGCTATTGGTTATTAACTTCATTATCATGGTAATGATTGAATAAAGGTCATTAACATCATTTCTATGTTCCCACGATATAGTAATTTTCTTTTCTCTGCAATTTTTTCTAGTTTTAATTTATTTTATGGTTTTCGTATGTTTTTGCTCAAGAAGATAATTTATTTTTTAAGTAAGATTTATCAAAAGCCCGTGATCGATTTGTAAGAACAGCCCCAAGGCTCCTTAGCATGCAATGGTTATACGGTGTATGAAAGAAGCTACCCAGAGGCAAATATTGTTGGTTCAACTGTCGTGTGAAAAACAAATTGCCCATATAAGTAATTTTGAAACAAAGGATTATGTTGATTTTAGTCGTTGCGTGTGAGAAGTTTACTACGACTTCCAACTTTACCACTGTGCGGATCGCCCTTTGGCGGAAATAATAATCCAGTTGATGAAAGCCGTCATATTATGAGATATAAATACATAATTTCTAATTTATATGTTTGTACTGTAGGTCATGCCGTATGTACCGACATACCTACTGGATGTAATTGTAAGTAATAGTATGTAGGCAATCAGGTGAAATAGTATTAAGGGGATCATTTACAAATTTTGGAATTTTCTTTATTAGTGGTCCGATCTTACTGAAATTTTCACATAATATGTAAAATTAAAAAAAAAAACACTTTTTATTCGTGCAACTTTTTCCATTTAG
>LQNS02278154.1:4488638-4501906 GCA_001587735.2 Parhyale hawaiensis
TGCCTGGAAATATTAAGCTAATTGCCTTAAACTTGAAAATTTTCCGTCCATGATAAACGTTCAGTATCTATGCGTGCAGTTTACTTCAAATACTAATGTAATAACGTCTATGATATTCAATCTCCCTGGATATTTTTTGGAGAGAAAAGAATAAAAATTAGTCATTAAATACTGGAGAGCTATTCCTCCATGCTCTGTGCGTGGGCACTGCTAATAATCTTTTCTTTGTATAATTCATCTATCGAGGGCTCAGAATATCAATATACATTGCAGCATTCATTCCTGCACCACAAGTTAAATTGAAGATGAAACATCCAACTTTACTTGCAGTCATATTGGGTAAGTTTCATCTTACACAATTGATGAGTTTTGTGACTAATAATTTGCTTATGCTAACTTATCAGGTTTTACACTCTTAACTTCAATTATTAGGTATTATCATAAGATTTATGCCTCCCTAAATAAGTACTAAGCTCTTCCAAGAGAGGAGAAGGAAGGGACATATAGTATGTCGATAGAAAAACGGGGAACCCATGCACGAAGGTGTACCCACACTGGAACAACGCTCATTGGAACAGCAAGTCGGGAAAGAAGAGGAAAACAGACTACAGTAAGATCTGTAGGAGTATGAACGTGGAAGGAAGCAAAGTGGACACGAAAGACAGACGTTCCGAAGGCCTAACTAATGGCTAAGGTAACCTATACAAACCCCCTGGGGGCGCTACTCCCAATAACATAGGATGGGCGAACCTAACTGACCTAACCCCATGGCTCATCCTATGCCCCCGGAGGGAGGTTAATTCCAATTACTGCAAATCCATTTACCTATTATTATTGTCTTCCACTTTGCTTATTTTTATGTTCTTGTACTATTGGTTATTAGCTTCATTATCATGGTAATGATTGAATAAAGGTCATTAACATAATTTCTATGTTCCCACGATATAGTAATTTTTTTCTCTGCAATTTTTTCTAGTTGTAATTTATTTTATGTTTTCGTATGTTTTTTCTCAAGAAGATAATTTATTTTTTAAGTAAGATTTTCCAAAAGCTCGTGATCGATTTGTAAGAACAGCCCCAAGTCTCCTTAGTATGCAATGGTAATACGGTGTATGAAAGAAGCCACCCTGAGGCTAATACGGGAGAGGCAAATATTGTTGGTTCAACAGTCGTGTGAAAAACAAATTGACCATATAAGTAATATTGAAACAAAGGATTCTGTTGGCTTAGTCGTTGCGCATGAGAAGCTTACTACGACTTCCAACTTTAATTATTCATCAATTTTTGCCATTCAGCATTTCATAGAATGGGAGTTAGATACGGGAGTTGCCCTAGCATGGCCCTCGCCTGGGTGCGAAAACTACAATGAAGAATTCAAGATTACTGGGTAAATAGTCCCAATTTTTTATCACCAACGGTACAAAAAAAAACGTGAGCGTTTTGACTGCAGCCGTGCGCAGACAAGCGTCATCTTCGTTGATTTAGATGCCACAAAAACGTCAAATTTCAATGATGTTCGGTATGTTTGACTAATGTTTATCGGAATGTTTGTCAGTAACATTACTTGCTAAGTTATGAACTGATCTTCAAGGAATTTACAAAAGATGTTATTGCTGTCAGAAGGCTCAAATGATCAGATTTTATTGCTCCTAACACTGAAATTATATGAATTTCAGAACCAATTCGAATTTTCCGTTAACGTGCCTAGCTTGGCAGAGGTATGCAGTCTCAGAGTGCTCTGGTTTTTATTGATATCCTTAATTTACTGCATTAATTCCAATAATGCTTTTCAGTGGTGATCAGCCGTGGCTGCTGTGACAAATTCGCCAGAATCTCCTCACAACCAGCACCGGCTGACAGTCCGTTGACAAGCGACTCCAACTTGAAAAATTCCAATTTGCTGGGAGTCACAAAAGCTCAGTCAGTTATTTTTTCTGGAGCCGGTGCCGCGTCGGACTCCATAACTGAAGAACAGACCCAACACCGGCCTACTTCGGGGAAAACTTCAGACGTAAACAATATATCCGGAAAGAAGAGCCCGCACTACCAGCAGTCTCCAGGGACGGTACAACTGTCCCTCAACAGGACATTAAATAGCATCGACCGTAGCACGTACACAAAATCTCTGGATGCGAACAGGGCCAGGAAAACATATGATAGTACCAGTCATCAACATATGTTGTCTTTGAAAGAAAAGGAAGCATCAGCTTTACTAAACGGAGGCAACTCCAGGCCTCAGCATACTTTGCAATTTGATACTAAAGATGCTTCCAATTTCGACGTATCTTATGCTGCTACTGATAGTCAATCTTTGAAAACTTCAGCTTCATTTATGGCCCCTGCTGATTTTAATTATACCTGTGACTGTGATGGAGACAATTGTACCTGCAGCGAGCCCTACGGAATAATATTCGCTAATGGGACACAAGACGTAAGTAATGTCCGTTTATCGAAGTTGCATCAGTGCAGTGAATTCTTTAATTCATGCCAGTAGTACATACTCCATACCATAAATCATATTATAGCACAGTCACAGCCAGCTAGCTATGCATTTCTCTGAGAAAACTGTCCGAGACAAGATCATAATGCAGCTGGATGGGTAAAAATAATGCTTATTAATGCACTTTACGCAGTATTTAATTCCGATCAGGGGGGCATATTGTGGGCCATAGGGTTAGTTTAGTTAGGTTCGCCCATACAATGTTATGGCGAGCTGCGCCTCCAGTGGATTATATAGGTTATTTTAGCTACTAGCTAGGCCTTCGGGACGTCCTTCTTCAGTGCCCACGTTGCTTCCTTCCATCTTCAAACTTCATATTCCTACTGATGATAGTTTGATTTACTGTTCCCATGCGCGTTGGCTCGTGCTTAAGTTTTACGTTTCTCTTGACATTTTTTATCTCCCTTCCTTCTTCCTCTCTTTGGATCACAGTGTACTCTTTGGGTAGGGGAGCTTAAGCCAGGAGAATTGTACTACTTCCAATACTACTACTGAGCATTTACTTACTGGTCTGATAGGTAACCTTCCTCCTCTGGGCAAGTTCACCTTGAGCAATCAGCCCTTAGTCTTAAATGGGTTACTTTAAAATGATGTGATCCAGTTGGTGCAGTGGTAAACTAGGAATATAATATGAATCTCAATTATGTCGTACAAAATTCAGGGTGCGTTCTGCTGATTGGTGAAATTAATATTGTGAGGCTTGACTAACCTGGAATTTCAAAGAGGTATGCCGACTTCGACCTATTGAATTGAGTTCCAAGAATTAACTGACAATCCTTCGCATTTAATACTTCCGTGAAAAAAAGTGATATACTAAAATGCTTACCATTACGTAGAAACACGTTGCCCTAAACTGCAGCCGCAGTTAGGTGTTAAACTCGGCAACAATTCAGTTAGTCTATGGTTACCATAATCGGTTCTTGGCATAAATGCGTAGCCAAGACCTGCGACGAAACACGTGATCATGACATGCATCGTGGCATACAGTGACAACATCCATCTGCTTGTGTAACGACTACGTGCCATCTCGAGAAAAGTGGAGCTGAGCAACACGTTAAGTCCAAGTGATTAGCCCATGTACGTCCCTGCTGAACTTTTGGAAATATCTTGAATGGGTCCCTCGTAGGAAATTCAATTAGTTCCATGAGGTCATATCCATCAGTGACCCACTACATCCTGCCCCAGCCAGGGTCGACCTACGGCTGCTATGCACAACACTTAACTAACCTAACGTTCGATTGGACCCCGAAATTAGGCCTCGAGGTTTGACTTGTCGAAAACTTCAGACAGAATCCTTGGATTTGTCACTTTGCTACGAACCGGTTTAAAACTCCATTTTACGGTACAAGATTGAGTTTTGGAAGTCTCAAGGGTAACCGGTTGAGAGACAATCCCTAAACTCAATTCAACGGGTTAAATCTAGGGCGCGTGCCTGAGGTTTCGAATAAGTCAAGCATTAATGACCTGATTTTAGCGCCCAATCGGACATGCTCTTGGACGCCGTAACCTACTTCGCCACGAAGACCTATTTACTTGGTACAGTAGGTCGCTACTGAAGTCATAGCTTAGTAATTATTTGTCTCTAACTATAAATTGCACAGCAGCTTGAAGATAACTTGCCTTTAGACGAAAAAATTGTCTTTTAATGTAAGATCTGATACGTGAGCTCATGACAGATTTGGCTGGGGAGCCCACTTTTTATACAGACAGAAAGGAATAACATCGCACTTTTCATGCAGAGGTTAAGCTCTTATGTAGCTACTGCCCATGGGTCTTACGCTAACACAGTGCAGCCCAGTTGAAGGTATCTCAACAACAGCACACACTAAGCCCATTTGCATCCATATGTTGCCCACCCTCCCATCTGGTAGCTACAGTATGTGGGGCCCACCAGCCCTTGTTGCTGGGGTGGTGATGCCAATATGCAGTGCACTTGCAATATTATAATGAACCTCGCTGCCGCAGGTGCTTGTACTTCTAGCACGTCGATGTAAGCTTGTGGTTGTCTGCTAGAAAATCAAGGTAGGGGAACACTCCAATTGCCGAACTTACTCCATTTCCGAACCAATAACTATTATTGCATAGGTGTAAATAACAATCCCATCTAATAATTGCTGTTTCTTCGGAAATAGTTTGGCAATTGGGTAATTCCCCTATATTAACTAGTGAAGCTTCAATAGCAGCACAAAACCGAACTATAGCTAACACTCATTGAGTATAAAAAAGAGAACACAAGAAGGAAAATATAATGATAAACCGAAAACTAGAAATCAGTGTCTCAGTAAGACCACATATATGTATTTATTATATATATATACTACAGAAATGCTATCTACTTTCTTCGAGGATATACTCGTATTGACAGCTGAAAGATTCGTTTAAACTCTAGGATAAGCCTTTGTATAATTCACTGTCGAAGGAATCACAGATTTAATTTCAAACAAATGCAGTCAAAAGCTACGTTGAATCCTATCTGCGCCAGAAGCTCTACCTATGTAGTCTCAAAATTCATGTTTCACATTAACGCATTTAGACAGAGAACTACTATAGCGATGGCATAGTCAGATATGTACAAAGCTAACAGTTCCAGCAAGATGAACACATTTCTTTCGCTATACCTTTATTTTTCATGAAGCGGATGGTTTCTTAGCTGATTCTCAATGTATTTGGTGTGCCGAGTCGAAAAAGGCAATTCACTTTGCCCAATAAGGGCAAGTTTTTCCAGCAAGGGAATCACAAAAAATACGAAACTTTTATGCTTGGGGTTAATATTTTATCCAAAATAATTTGAAAATACGATATAAAAATTTTAACTATAATACATAAGATCAAATGTATCAATTACATACTTGACTTTACAATTAGACGCAATTAAACATGTATAAAAGGCTGTGACAACCACAGTAGCCACCCACGTAGTATAATCGTAACAGCGCTACAGCTCAGCATTCTGACTTGATAGAGCAAAGTGAAAACCATCTTTGAAAAGCATGCAAAATACCCGCATAAAAAAGGACTAGCGTCTTATCCTAAAAAATCGATAAATGGAATAAAATATACATGGCTAAGCACTGGCCTGCATTTCAATTTCTTTTTTTAGCGATCAGTTGTTTACTAACTGATTATACTATTCTTATTCCACGTGGAATAAAAAAATATCGCTCATTCTCTTCGGTCAGATCTGGATCTCAAGTTATACTCAATCATTCCTCTAGACATTCAAAACTGACGAGCCATCACATTAGGTGTATATCCTGACAGGCCCTATCCCCGTCTTCAATATACAACAGTAGAATTTTGGGTATTTATCCCAAATCCGTTGCAGCTGAGTCTTCAACTCAATCCACTATAGGCGAAGTGAATAGACGAATGAGATGATCATATCCTGCAGGAGTAATTTGCTGATCTTCACAGATCATTAAAGAAATTTCTTATACCAGTTCTGCACCAACTCTTTATGTGTAACAAGAAATCTAGCATCAAAGTCATCTTATTTATAGTTACGCAGTCGGAAGTTTAGACATAACGGTTTCGTGATGCAATAACGTCCCAGGTTGCCTCAAGCTGTCAAAATAACTATACCCTATACTGCTCAGCGGGTAATTGGTAACAAATTCTAACCATAACATGGATAACAGTTACTTTGGCAATTATATGCAACTCCACAAGATGACGAGTGTATGTCGTTCTCAGTATAGAAAGATCTTAAACGTTCTCTGTACGATATAGTGTTGCAGCCGGCGCAATGTAATCGGGTTGCATTCCACACTCGCAGTACGATTCGACGAGGGCAAATTCAGCAATCCTGTCTAAAGTCCGGATAAGTCAAGCCTCAAAATCTTGCTTTTGCTGGTCAATGAAACGCACTCAAAACGTGTTGTATCTGTTACAGTGACAACTGTTTGAAATCTACTTTAGTTAAACCAGCGTATATATGCAGTCCTTTAGGGGCGGGGCTGACTTAATTGAACGCAGCAGTGCCAAATCTAATCTATTAACTAATGCACTTTCAGTATTCGAATATAAATATAATTTTATAGATTGAGACAAGTTATACCACGCGCTTAAGTGATATTTGGCAAAGTTGCTTTGTGTTCTTAGACACGCCCATCGGACTCCTTACGCTGGTTTAACTATAGGATACTAGGTCTCGTAGTTGGATATTCACATTTCATTTTTTGAACATCGTTTTACACAGAGAATAAATTATTTTGTGACTAAATTTGGTGGCCAAACTAAAATAATATGCGACAAAGAGGTTAAATGATCTGAGACTCCAACGACTGTACCTCTATAGCATAATTCTCTCTTGCATATTGTCTTATCTCATACATTATTTTTGCATCAAAGGAGATATTACTTCGTACATTTTTTTTCAGGGCTATGGGTACCTTAGGTATATTTTGCATTCTCGTTCGCTTGTATAAAATGGGCAAGTGAAATTGATGCTGTGTAAATAGGGGCTTGTACGCCTGTAGTTGCTGACTTTCAGGAGATAATGAGCATAAGGCGTTGGGCCAACTGAAGCAAGATAAGACCGTAGGACCATCGGTTTAGGTTAAATGAAGAACCCATAGATTACCAAGGTCTCAGCGTCTAGCTAATTAATTCAACCATAGAAGTTATTATTTATTTATTATTATTTATCTTTTTGTCGAGTTTCTTTTATCGTTTGTTACTCTATTGCTCTGTCGATCTGTAACCAAGATATTTCACAAATTAATGGAAGGATCTTTACGAAATTTACAGGAATTGCCAGGTTTGTAGAGTGGAACAGATGATTCCCTTTTGGCGAGCATCCTTTCAACCGTTTGTTCATTTCTCTCCTTCTTTTTTCCTTTGTAGCGTAACTGCAAAAGTTATCGACGGATATTTATGAAATTTTAGGAATGTTGGGGTTGTTGCAAAGACCAAGCTTTTGTGATCTGTTTGTCCGTTTGTTAATTTGTTTGTTTATTTATTTATTTATTTATTTGTTTACCTCTGTATTTGATGTTATTTTTGTCAGCAACCTACCTTAAAAGTTATTAACGTATTTGATGAAATTTGTTGGAATTATTAAAAATGTCAGAAAACACATGCAAATGACCAATTGGGTGATGATCGGATTGTATGTTTGTGTTACTGTATTTTACTGTTTCTCAAAATGCTTATCAGAACGTAACTCAAAAAGTTAGAGAAGGATATGTATGTATTTTACAGTTAACAGAAATTGTAAAACAGGCAAATGAATAAATTTTGGTAATGATCATGAGGAAATCCTAGTTTCAGGGATAATTTAAATTTTTCATTAATATTGCTTTGCTTGGCGAGGTATGCGCTCTCAAGAGTGCTCTGACTGTTTCTGTACCCAGCTGACTTCCTCCACTTTATCAATTTGATTTACTGTTTGTTTTGCTGTTTGTCTACGTTCTATATCAGTCACTCTCTTACGTTTGCTGTTCAGTCTGATGGGCCTACTCTTTCTTTTATTCATCGCTCCACTTTTACCAGCCCCTGTTACCGTTTTGTAATGCAGACATCTAGAAAGAATCAACTATAATAAAAGCCCAAAAAATGCAACTCCATATTTTTCTTTTCTACTTGCAGTTGGTAGTTTACTCTTTTAGCTCGTCGTGCCATCCTCACTTGCCTTGGTTCCCATTCGTCGATGTCTTTATATATGAAACCAATGAAACCCATAAACAAGGTAAAACCGAGCCTACTTTTTCAGGGAATCTTCAGCACCAGATACAGTTTTGATGTAAATTCCCCTCACACGATCACAGTCATGGTCAGCATCGACAAATCCGACCTCTCCAATTTGTCCACTCCATCAAATGGCAGCTGCTTTTTTACCGTCGGTGAAGCTGAGTTCACGGACAAGGAAGTCCTACAAGAAACTACCTACGTCTACATCCTGTCTGACGAAACGGTCGATGTTACTGTACTACTTCCGACGAAATATTTTTACAAGATGCGGCGACAGCAAGGGTCATTCATGAATGATGTAAGTCGACAACCCTCGCACAGCCATAAAGCTCGTTACAACAACGGATGGCGCTGAGACACACAGGTGTAGACAACAAGATCCGATGTTGTGGTGAGATGCTACTGTGCTGGTCCGCAGAAGATGCTTGGCTGTCGGTTTATCACTTGGCATTGGTCTGTGTGTGTCCGGACGGATTTGAGTGTGTTACAATAATAAAAAATGTGCTTAATTCCACAGCAGTCTTTGTCCAAGAAAACTGCATTCGTTGAAATTTTTGATGCCTTGTTTAGTTATGTATCTTTATCAAGATTTGGTATTGGCGTTTTGTTTGTTTGTTAAGTACGAGTAGTCGATACGAGTATACGACGATAGTTGTGAACATAGTAAGGCGAGGTAAGAAGTAAAAAGAGCCATTATACTAAAATGAAGTAAGACACAAATTGGTCAAAGTTAAATGAATGGACGTTTCGGACAAATATGTCCATCATCAGCAAAAGTCTGAAAACAAAAAATTTTGAAAATATTCACAGTAGTTTTGATTTCACACAATTCCTAGATCATTTCGCTTGCCATGAACGGTCCATTCATTTAACTTTGACCAATTTGTGTTCTACTTATTTTTAGTATAATGGCTCTTTTTACTTCTTACCTCGCCTTACTATGCTTCATTCATTTGAAGATTCAAGTGGTAAAGAACTGTTTTAACTGCAATGCAAAGCAAACCTTGCTACAACCGGAAAAGTCTATCCCAGAGAGGACCGTCAAACATGGTACTACTTGACGCACAATTGTTTAACTGATATGCTGTTCGTCTTTCAATTAATTTATCAAATCCAAAGTCATCTACTTCTCCCAATAGATAGGTCTTCAATAATAACTGATAGTTATTACCCCGGTACGAAAATAACGAGATTGGTAAAAAATTACTCATTAAAACTTTATTTTCCCCTTATAACTCTGTGACTATTTCTCCTTAGTTTCAGTCATCTTCAGAACTATAAAGGAGTGAAGAATTCTGGTGGAAAAGCCTTTTTTATATTTCCTGTAAACTAACCGGGTATTAGAACCATTTATTACCATTTATTTTGATCTCGTGCGAACCTGTCATCTCTAATAATAAAACAGTACCGGCGTGAATGTTACATTTTCTCTAACTGTCGTCAAAGAAAACTATTCAACTCGACGCCATAACTTAGACAGAGCAATGAAGTTGAAGTTGAGTCCTAACATTCCTTATTTTTGAAGTTCCGCCTTATAAGAGATTTTTATACATGCAAAATTGTGTCAATAGTGTTATTCAACAATTAAAAAACTCTGTTAGAAAGGAGCTGTTGTAAGGCCGTGCGCAGACGAACGACATCTTCCTTCATTTCAAAAAGATAAAACTGTGAGTCAAAATTGTGGGACCGTCAAGATTGGCTCGCTATTTCAATGCACGCGTAGCGGGGGGAACGTTTATGAAGCGGCAATATCCTAGGGTAAAGTTATTATAAGTTACATTGAGAAGAAATTGTAACACTAGTTGAATAAATTTTATTGCTTCGTTACACGCCGAGTTTTTTATTTAACGTGCAAAGTTCTCAACAAATAAATGATTGTTTCATCTATGTATATGCCTAGGTGCAGTTATTGTTTAAAGGCATATTTTTTATGCCCTTATCCATAAAGCCATATTGATGCCATTATCCATATAGGCATATTTTTTATGCCATTAATGCCTTTTCGAAATTATGCCGTTAAATCCGGTCTCTAGTAATATGCAATACCGCTAAACTTAACGTTTAGTATAGACAATAGAGACATAAATTATATGCTAGCATGCAGTTTGTAAGTAGCTACATTAATTGATTTATGCCCGCAAAGGTGGTTAAAAGGAAGATATTTTGAATTTCTTCTAATGAGTCATTTTTCTCTCCTAGGCACCACTTACACCAACGTATCAAGTCTCTTCGGAACCATCGAGTTTCCAGAGAGCGAGACGGATAGTTTATGGGGATATCCTCCGCAACAGAGGTGAGATATGTGTCGCGAACTTGACGAACTTGAGAAAGCCATAACTCTTAATCATGTTTTTTTTTTTCAAATTACTATGTGATTTACGTTATTTACTACGATCTTATGTGGTTGAAAAGTTTGTCAGGAATTAGGTGTCTCAATTATCGAATGCCCATCTATTACCGAATATAGGTAGGAATCTTATTGCGTTCGGTAATAGAAAGGCATTGGGTAATTGAGACATTACTCTATTTTTTCCTCCACTGCTGAAGCAACCATGTCACTGTGATCCTTAATATCACTGTGATATGGTAGAATAATGCAGCGAAGTTTGACACAGCTATTATGTGTCTGGTATCTTCTCTTGTACGTTGATGAAAATACGTAAGCGTAATCATCATTATCGTCATCAAATGTTTATTTAATGACAGCCTAAATGCCCAAAACGTTTTAACTGGTTGTGACCCTTATCTGGAGAAATATTTTGTGGCATTACTGTAGCAAAACGAACCGTTAGTAACAGTCCAAACAGTTGAAATATTTCCTTACTCTACTGGATTAACTCATTCCCCTACTCTCTTAAAATGACGTGTGATAAAAGCCCGAAGAATTGAAATAATTCTGTTGATATTTTTTTACTATTACACCCCAATCAAACTCGTTATTTCCATCGACATATTTAGTTAGAATACGGCATTCCAACACTATTTTCATGAGTAACGTTTTCGTCGCAATTGCTTTGTTTTTGAGATATTTGACTTTAAGTTTCCAGTTTTTCTTCGTCTCGTTCGCCATTACAGGCATATGTGCTTCTGTCTTGGTTGATAAACACAGTCGTCATGATCGTATGCGTGTTCGAACAAGTTCTACTAAGTGTTTAACTACTGGTGAAATCACGAGTTAATTGTAGGCTACAATCGCCAGCTTATTTTATTGAAATGTGAACGTAGAATAACGCATTGAGAAGTTTTTCACGAATAACGTTTTCCTCGGGAATTTTGTAATTATGTTCATCTACGTTTTTAGAACACGGTCAGCTGGCGGCAACATTACTGGAACGCGCATTATGCAGTAATGGAACATTGCTGGCAGCGGTGCCGCTTCATTTTGAGTTAGACATTTATTTGACCACTACTGGTGGTCTTATACGCAATAGCGAGTTTTTCGTTGACATATTTAGGTAGAATAAGGCATTCTAAGACTTTTCAAGAATTGCTTTGCGTTGGAAATGTTTACTTTTCGAGATATTTGACTTTAGAGTTCCTGTTGCTTTTAGCTTGAAATCCTTCATTACGGTTATGTCGCAATTGTTATTTGGCTACAGCGTGGCTCTTATTCATTAAGGTTAGAAAAGCAAGGTCTGGTTCTGTTAATATCCTACGAGAAACATAAAAAACAGTGTACAGCTATATTGTGCTAGCCGTAATGGTGGATCCAATTTTTCCTCATATAAAAACAATGGGAACTTTTAAGTCAAATATCTCGGAAAGTAAGCATTTACGACGGAAAAAATATTCATGAAAAACGTCTTAGAATGCGTTATTCTACCTGAATATGTCGACAAAAATACTGAATTTCAGTGGGGTGTATTTGTAAACAATTACCATTCTTTTTTTGTTTACCGATCCTTCATAACCAGATCATCGCATTGCATTAGTCTTGCTAATTACAATTGTGATGAAAGTTGAAATAGTTTAATATATATGGTATCATTTCTCCTGGGGACATTCCGGCGGACCCTGTCCCCGTCAGCATATCTTAGGCCTCACCTCACGATCCCAGGCGCACCTCAGTGACGTCACCGCAGGGGATGTTGTATCTGGCCACAGTCCCATTTGAAAAGTTAGTTTATTGGGTTAGGAAAGTTCTTTTTATTCCCACGACAGCAGCATGCCATGCGTGCCTGGCTTCTTGGATGGAGGTGCCAGGATCAAGCGACGAGCCTGCTGACCGATCTTTGTAGCATCCGAAGTGCTGAGTCGGCAATTACTTGGTATGCGGAGCTGGGTGGGGCACTTGCCTGGCCAAGAAAGGAAGGGTAGGGAGGCTCAGGTCGTTGAACCTGCTGTTTCGGCGCCATACTGCTTAGCGACCCTTGGTCGACCGCAGCTGTACTTAATCCTCTAGGACCAGTTGGCCTTTATCTGCAGCACGCAAGATGTGCGCGTGGGTTTCCCAGTGAAGGGTGTAGCCAAAATTGACTAGGTTCCAAATTTACTAACATTTACAATATTGTAAAACTTGCAACGTTGTACCTCACAATGACGATACAAGGCAGTATTATATTTGTCTTGTGATTGGAAGATACAGCTCACTACTACTACAGCCAATCGACGGTCGCTCTAGGTCTCCCATTCGGGGAACAACCAACGGTGTAGGTTTGCATCTTTCATTCAACGAACAACCAATTCGCAGGTGGATTATATCAGCTTTTTATTTTAGTTGACACGTTGAGACTCGAGTGTTGTAACCTTTTACTAGTTTTCCCAAGGTCTAACGAAGATATCAAATACTCTACAAAATTCTCTAGTTTGTCTCCTGTATTTTATGGAGAGGAAAAAGTTTTCTCTACAACCACGTAGTAATTCAAGGTACTAGATCAATGAGTTTACAACACGCAAGTAGCTTGATAAATCTGACCGGAGTTACAATAACGTTAGTCGAGTTACAAGCAAACCAGCGATTTACGACATAGTAAGTAGTTTCATAAATCGAGGCCCGGATCTTTACCTTCTATTTCTTAACGTAAGCAGCTAAATTTTGATAAACGGCTCATCCCATGGGACTCCTACTTGCTCTCGT
>LQNS02278154.1:4554719-4569522 GCA_001587735.2 Parhyale hawaiensis
CTGGACGGGACTTTGTATGGCGGAAGAGCAGCTGCCCGTCGCTAGTGTGTCACCTACAGTCGTTCCGATACACAACAAAGATTTTTGAGTGAGTTGCGCGTTGCTCGTACGAATGCCTAGTGTGTCCCCTGCATTACATGTCCTACAATCTTCATAGCTGCACAAAACTTTGTATCAAAGCGTCTACGAACAAAAAAAAATAGAAGGACTTCCTATTTTAAAACTTTGTTGTAACCAATTTTCCGAACATTTTCTCGTGTACATAAGTTGGGTCGTCTTCGGGCGTACACAGTCTACGTGAGAACCTCAGTACAAATAGCACTTTGAAATGTAATATATCAAGTAAGTTTTATCGAGAGTAATATGGTTTTCTGAAGATGGAATCATATGTTTGAAAACCTTCATGTTTTTCATTTGGTTTTATCTTTTACCAATTACCTGCTATCCTCTGTAATTTCAAACAGCTGCAAAAAAATAAATAAAATAAAAAAGACACGGTTCGGATGTGTATGGTTATACGCCGAGATAGAAGAACTTTCTACCAAGATTAGTATAGAAAACATTAATGCATCAGAGAAACATATTACTCTCCTTCCGTCGAAGTATTATTAAAGCAAAAGTCGATGCATATCCGCAGAAGCCGTGCAATTGCTCTGTAAAATAAAAAAAAAAAAACACCAGCTACTATACGGTGCGAACGTTACAGCAGTACCTATAACAGTAGTGTCGCGTCCGACTCGCGTTAACGAATTTGAAGAAAAATTATCTAACCGTATTCCCAACACTTAAACTGTCTTACGGAACGATGTTGTTGAAACTGGCAAATGTTAAATCCATAATTTTTTTCCAGTGATGCTCTAATTTTTCAATAAGCAGAGGAGGGGCTGTTAACGACGCGTACGAGATGGCACAGCTTGGTGCAACATTTTACAGACACTATTCGAAACAATAATAAAATTTGATCCTTCAGAGAGATAGAAAAAAGTTCGCAGATGCTTTGATACAATTTATGTGCAACTATAATGATTATAGGACATGTAGGACACTCTGGAAAGAGTCCAACGCAGAGCAACGAAATTGATACCTCAGCTGCGAAACAAGCCGTATGAATGTCGCTTAAAGGAACTGGGTCTGATCTCTCTCGGGCAAAGACGACTCAGAGGGCAACTAATAGAAATATTCAAGTATTTGAATGGCTTCAACGACGTATCTACAACGGGACTCTTTGCAAGAGACCTAAATGATCGCTTGCGAAACAACGGTCAAAAACTCAAGCACAAAGCTCGAAGAACGACCTTAAGTCAGCAGTTCTTTCCGTATTTCTGAGACAGCATTTGGAATAGACTCCCTTCCGACGTTGTTAGTGCGGAATCAGTCAACGCGTTTACAAATCGTCTTGACTTACATTGGGAGAGACATATCCCACAGCTAAGGATTCCTCCTCCAGAAGTCGCACACTCTTAACGGCTGAAGCCTCCGGGGCTTCCTAAATCCGTTTTTTCTCTCTTACGCTCAATTAAACTGACATCTTCAACTCCGCATATCAGCGGCTATTGATCATAATTTCATGCATTCGTGATCGTCTCTTTTGCTGAGACTCTTCTCCCTCCTCTTCTTTTTTTTTTTCTTCTTCTCTTTCCCCCAGTCGTTTATATCCTACTCACTTAATGGCAATAGCTCTTAGAAGGCCGGGGCGCAAGTTCTGGTGTATCTTTGGGAATGGGCCTGTTGGATCGTCGACTGCCGCCTATCTAATCTAATCTAACTAAAATGATGAACAATGCAAAATAGCTACTTATTAACTTACGACAATTTTATAACGTCACAATTTCATTACCCAGGGTGCACTGCAGCTTGGGCCCTCCGCGTGCGTTAACCTTGTAAATCTCATCTTCCTTGGTAAAAATATGAGAAACACCCAGAAAAGAAGCCTTACTTTGCATAGCTTAAAGGCATCATCAACAGAGACACGTCCAATGAGATGAGCTAATTTCATTAACTTCCGCTTTTTTCATAAGAAGGAGAGTCATTTTATTATAAAGGATAGTTGATCGCTTCTATTCTCGCAGGGATAACGTTATTGCAATGCTGCGCATAGCCTGATACAGATAAAGCTAAACGTGTCAGGAGCCAGTCATGAGAGTTGGTTTCGCCAGCTTGGATCGAATTTTAGGCTCTGGTATAAAATTCCTAAAAATCGACCTTAAATGACCGGACCAAGTCTTATGACTCAAGTTGCAAGCAAGTGAAGCTAATGAGATTAGCTAACCTTAATGAAACTCGCTCAATGACTCTTCGAAACTCAAGTGGAGAAAGCCTTCATGCGCTACTTAAACATCTTTAAATCTAGTAAAAATACTACTTACGAACACTTTGTATGCATATTTAAACTAAAAACAATAATTTCTACAAATATCTACTAAAAGTGAAAAAGAGGGACAATTGAGTACGCTCTTTTTAGTAATGAAACATTGTACTTAGTGCAAGATCTACCGTCAAGTCACGCACTTTTAATTTTTGAGACAACAAAAAGTATTCCCTCACCATAAAGTTAAACACGTCACCAATCTAATTCTTTTCTCTGCCGCAGTATATTATTGTAGTTTTTTTTTCTCACTGATCTTTGTTTTCCTTTCCTCCTTTTTTCCCGACCTGTCCCCATGCCCGTTGCTTCTGGGTAAGGACTCCAATATGCATGGGTTCCACACTTTCTCAGCACATTGTTTATTCTTTCCTCTTCTCATCACCAGTGGCTGAGTCTAACGCCGGAGCCACACTAGTAGTGCAAGCGACACATCCTTGCATCATGTTGTGCGCGCGAATACATAGTGGTCCGGCATAGACGCTTCCAGTGCGGGTAGTCTTCCATACAGTCCCAAATTGTTTATGCACATTTTATATTACTTTTATTAAAAAATATTTTTTTTTCCCAGTTACTGGACGTTGTTCATTCTTGATTCAAAGTCACATATATTGAGCCAGTACTAAGTACTTCCTTCTACGAACGAGCTTATTCCGCTATTGCAAATTTGATATTCCTGTGACGCGAAAAAGAATTGATACTGATTGTGCAGGCGCAGGTGTTGGGGTCTTGCTATGTAGCCTGCAAACCGGCCCTGCACGGCGTAGGTACACTGGTTCGCGTTGCCGCTGCTTGGGCAAGCCTCACCAGCATAAGTGTCTGTCGTATCGTGCAAGTGTTCCTAGCTAGAACTGCTTGCAGACACTCTCAATAATAGCTGTAGTTATGTCTGTAGGGATATCCTATCACTTGCATCGGGGATATTGCTGGATTCCCACTATCTTCACTAACAACCGTAGGATCACCAGTCGCTGGCAGTAAGACACAAAGTACTCGTATTCCATAAATTCACAGTATATAGAATAGGTTATCACTGACATTACTATCAGGTAGTCTATAGCACTATGCAATGGCTACATTGGTGCACTATGCTAATGTCTCTTGCACAAGCACTCTAGATATTAGACCATTAGTGTAGACAGGTCCTCTAGCGGGATTGAGTGTCACACCCGCTCTGCACCGACCGGATGGTTGGCGGCAGTGCTATGATCTGACTGCTGCATGTTCCAGCCAGTATTTATAGTCTATGAAGGGCGCATCACATCTGCTGGTGCATTGGCGCCGTCACACTGATCTTGGAATCGCAAATAAAAGAAAAAAATATCCGAAACTGCAATCGTGAGCCCATTATTAACTCAAATGTAATAAAAAAAAATCACAGAGTGCAGACTACAGTTCGGCCGTCGGGGACTACCGCCCCTCGATTAACGAATTCTTATTAGATTGATAGGAAATGCGCTCTCGCAGTCCTAATATTGGATATTTTGGCGAATAGTTTTGGTTTGGTGATTAAAAATGTTAACTTGGTAAACAAATATTTCCCCCACAATAGTTCGGAACGCCGAAATTTTGATTGGAGAATAAGACACCCAGCATTGTATAAAGTTCCTGAAATCGAACATTTTCAGCCTAAATTGTAAAACTACATGCAACAAGTAGGGCTTAAATCGAAGATGAACTGTATTCACTAATTTACTTCTCCACAGCACTGTGACGTCACAGGTTTCGCCGAATTCGACGAGTTCAGCTTGGACTCCAGCAGCCTTGCCACCGACGGTCTCGGTAAGCTTGTATTTTTTTATCGTCATTATGTATAAAAAAATTGGAAAATATGAAGTCTTTACCATAGAGTGATCAAGTAAAGCTATGGCTTTGTGATTTTGTTCTGAAGAGGGGGGGCACATATGATGGACAAAGGGTGTCACCGGGTTCATGAACTACCGGGGCAAATCTGAAAATTGAATCTCTCTACTGCCCTGATCTAATTTTTCGTGTATACCAACAATAGCGGTTGCTATGGGGTGCCGCTTTTGCACCCTGAAGTTCCACGTTCCTCTGCCCTCTAGGGACGTGAACTCTTGCGATACTCTAAATTAATGGCATCACCAATGCTTATGGTATTTTCACTCCGCTGGGGGCACCCGCCTAATCAGAAAAGGACCGATCAGGGGGTCATAGTTGTCCCACTAACCTTCAGTATCTGATACCATAGCTCTGAGGCAGCCTGTGGTCAACATAAAACGTGTTTAAGAATAAAAAATAGTCAAATTCTACTAAGAAAGCTATTAAAAACACAACTATGAACTGAAAGAGAGCTTCACAGTTGATGCACTCTCGATCAACTCCACTAAGGTTTGAAAATGTACGGATATTTTTAAGAACTGGAGTTCAGCAGCTGATTGGGTAAAGTTTAAAATAGAAAAATTACTGCACTTACAACTAGTGCACTGTGAGATCGCATACCTCCGCCCAACCAGGCAATGTTAACGAAGAAATCAAAATGGTTCTGAAACTAGGATTTCCTTTTTTATTATCACCAAAATTTGTTTATGTGTACCTCATGACAGTAATAGCAGCTTCTGTAATTTTCTTGAAGATTCGTCGGCTACTTTTTAGCTATGTTATGATAAACATTTCATCAAACAGTCAAATACAGTTCGGCCTTTTCTGTCTTTCTACACTTCGAACAATTTCTGCAGATTCCTTGAAGATCCGTTCATGACTTTATGGGTTATGTTGTTATCGGACATAAAATAAGACATAGTGACACACAAACGGTCAAACAGATCATCAAAAATTTGGTCGTTTGCTCGTCTTAACATTAATAAGAAGTTGTGCCAATTTTATGAAGATCCATTCATAATATTATGAGTTATGTTCCCTATTAAGAAATAGACTGACAAACAAACAATTGAATGGATCTTCACCAAAAGTTAAACATCTGTTTCTCTTAACATGCCTTACAATCCTTCAAAATTTCGCAATTATCTGTCCATAACGTGTTGAATTACATATCTTGGTGACCGACAGAGAAAAAAAAAAAACACAAACTGAACAACAACCTAACCTCCTTGTCGAAGGTTACTATGTTCATTATTAGCACAATGTTCAAGAATGAAAGATTTTATTAAATTTGCTAAAATATGACTGGCTCAGAACAAAAGTTAACGACTTATCGTTATTAAATTTACAGTGAATTTTATGTATGTTCATAGGAGAAGATGATTAACTTTTAATGAAGATCCGTCCAACTACTTGTTAGGTTTTATGTTTTTCTTGATAATTTAGCTCAAACTGTTATCGGCCTATCGTCATGCATGAAATTTGCAGAAATTGTTGGCAATGTTACCGTTACGATGAGCAGCTGACAAAACTTTGTGATGAGATGTTTGTCCGTTCTTCTGTTTGTCGTCAGTTCGTTTTTGAATTTGCAGAACACGTGTTAAAACGTTAGGCCCAGATCTCGATGAAGTTTTCAGTTACTGTTAAAGATATTAAAATGTACAAGTGACTGAATTTTCTTGATGATTGGTTCGTCCGTTTGTATAAGTTTTACTAGATATATGTTTATCTTAATGTTTATTAGAATAAACTCGAACAGTTATGGACAGGTCTTCAAGAAACTAAGCTGGAAATTTAAGGAATAATGATGTCAATTTCAACCTGAAAAACCTTCCGAAGTGTCGGTGCGCTGCAAGGTACGAAAGCAGGCCTATTTTCGTCAAATAACTCTCCGTGTTGATTTTGTTGTTTTTTCATCGCTGAGGACAACCAATCTCAGCTGTGAGGCTCGCTTACTTCAGTTTGAAGCATCTTCGAGTAGTAATTAAGGCGAAAAGTGGTCACGTCGAGTACATTTACAACTTGGAGAGAATTCATTCTAGAATTAAATGACTGAGATAATTTTTGAATTATCGTTTCCTTAACGTACCAAAGTAAGATACTGCCCGTTACAAAACAAATTCCCCACCCGGTACATAGAAATTATGGGAAGGACGTTTCACAGTTTGTGCATTCGGGTAAAGGCCTTTGACCTTTCCGAGCATGATTTACCATAGTCGTAAATTATGCGTACGTATAGTGCTAATCCTCCTGAAAAGGTAGCAATAATGCGAGGATCGAATGAGGGGTCCAGTATACTGTAACTCACGGAATGGTAGTCCTCGACTACCGAATATCAGGGCGACGGAGCCGATTCTTTATTCAGTTAAATTAGTTACGCGCTAATGATCCCAATTTTGGATGATTTTCGCCGTTCATTTTCGATACTGGGATCGGAAATGTTGACTAGAATAAAAAATTCTTTACCCTAGAGGAACGGTGAATTTTTGATATTGGAATAAAACTTCCTTCCCTGCATTCAATAGTTCCTGTTTTACAGAGCTTTCAGCAGTTCCTGTCTTTCAAAGCATTCAACAGTTACTGTCTTACAGAGCTTTCAACAGTTAATTACTGTCCCATAGAGCTTTCAGCACGCCTTGTTTCTATACAGCATCCCATACTTCCTATTTTTCATAGCTTTCGATATTTCCTGATTTTATAGTTTTCATAAGTTCCTGTTTCAATTAGGCTTCAATAGTTCCTGTTTTTACGTATTCACTCATTCCTATTTCACAGATCTTTCCCAGGTGGACTTCACTTCAGCCCGCAACTCGGCTGTGGGAATATTTGATGACAGCGATGGAGACGACGACGATGAAACTCAGACCGAAAACATCTACGTTAATCGCGCCTTCCAATCAGACGAAGGTAAATCAGTCGGTGCTGTTCAGCTGTTGGTACAGAACCAGCCAATACAGGACTAGAGGCGTGTTCAGTTGGGAGCCGAAATTAAATCTTCAAGACTCGACTCGTCGGAAATTTGAGACGAAAGTTTTGGCTGTGTCGTTTAGAATCGTGTTGCAAGTGCTAGAAGTAACCCTATTCCGTTGAACCAGTTAAAAACTCCATTTTACAGAACTAGACTGAGTTTCTTCAACAAGCCCCAGAATCAGCCAAACATGGTATTTTGCCCGTCGAACGGTCGGTTCACAAAAAGAGCACGTTATCTCTTCTCGTCGAAACTTAAATACTTCTCGTGACAAAATTCACAGTTCATGCGGACATTTCCGTACTTTAAATTAATTAATCATGTATTTATCCTCTCTGTACCCACAGGATTGAAGTGGCTCTTAATTTTTCATTAACTCCTTCAATGAAAGTTCTAATATTAATCCATGATTTTCTTTGAAAAACTTCATTAGCTGTAGTGACACTAGCTTACTTAAATAATACAACCTTACCTGCTTCTTCAAGTTTAATGCTCAATCCATAATATCGGACAAATTACCTTTGTTGTAATTTTCTGTACCACATGTTGCTTTCCTTATAGAGGTTTTATATAGCTCCGTGTTCTAGAATAAGATACATTGCTCCATTTTTTTTTTTTTGCGAATATGATAATTTGCTAGACTTGTAATGGCATTTATAACGTACTTCAAGCAGTCAATTGATTTCTTTGGGATATTTACTTGTATCGCCAGCTTGTGAAAACCTGCAGTAAGTATTGAAATTTATACCACACCTATTATTCAGGAATAACCATTTTAAATTAAGTGTGAATAATGTATAAAAAGTTAGTAGAAAATGCATATTTCCTCGCAAGGAGAATTTGCATTTATCAGAAGTATGTTCTCATCGCTTTATTATTGTAAAAATGTATCCGCAGAAGAGGCTAAGATCTGCAGTTCATGTAAAGGAAAAAAGTGGAAGAAAGTCTACGGTAAATTTATAACGTGACAAATAGTTGGAGGGCAAAACGCCTTAATGGACTTTCGTATCAGATCTCAAAATTGATATATTCTGATAAAAGAATGCTGCAATTGACAGTTCAGCTTCGATGCAGAGATCACTCAAGATGTCATAAGGATGACCTGTACTTTGTGTATCTAGTATCGTAACTGACGATAGTTTATAGAGCGATTGGTACTTTTGAAATGCTACAAATAGTCCGTTGCGTTTTTGTCCTTCAGTTACTGGGAGCATGACAAACTTGTCTTAGTTTTTAGCTACAGATTTAAGGTACAATTATTCATCTTTATTAACTCTACCGCCCACCAGGAGCTGTAAGACCCAACAAGCAGCTGTCGTGGGCAACATCCAGTTACAATACCTCCGGTGACACTGCGCTCCGCCAGTAAGTAACCTGCGTATACAGAATGACCTGTCATGAAGTGCCTCATCTTACCCCTATCTTACTCAAGCTGTGCTACTTCACTACAAAGACCCTTTCATTTATAATGAGATGCCCTAGGAGAAAGAATGCTTGTATTGAATTGATATAGTCTGCGTAAGATACGGTCATTCCACTGGTGCCGAATTCAGTGGTGGATCGTGACTACAGAAGTGGAGTGCTGGGGAGTTCTATCTCAGGATCATTTCTTTTTTATGCATTCATGAATAAACGCAGGCTGGAAAGTTATAGTAGAATTTTAGGTTCTTAGTAGTCTTTTATAATCTTATGAAAGATTTGGAAACGACCTGGAAGAGAAGAGTGTAGCACCCACACGCCTAGGTACCTACTAACCGAATTGGGTGTCCACTTGGCACTCGAACAATACTTTGAAAATCAGTACGGCGGCAGTGGCTGGAGCAGAGAAATGGGACTTGCTAAGAATGAGTACGAGCTTATTTACTGAAACATTTCGGAGTTATAACAAAGACTTTTTTTTTTGAGAGTGCTTGGAAGGTTTTTAATTTTTTTTTTTTTTTATGGCAGCTCTACATGACATTCCGTACAAATGGTTTGATGAGACAGCAGATTATCAGAACGAGCTGAAAAATTAATGAAAATTTTTTCTATCGTAGAAACTTCTAGCTGCATCAAAAATTAATTTGGCTAGGTTTGCCAAAAATATATTTCTTAAGTACCTACAATAAGTACCTATTAATTAAGTATTCACTAAGCCGTGAGTAACAAGTCAGTTCAGCAATTATGGCGGGCAACTCTAAGAAAAAGAGTTGCTACAACGCCTCATTTTCTTCGTTCATGTACGAGTGGACGTGGTCCTGATCCTGTTTTGAGGAACGAATGCACACCTGTCTGCTTTATTTTCGTTAAAATAGCAATAGAAAAGGGTTAGCATTGCCTACTAGACATTTGTAATTCATTCGTTTGCTGACTGTCTTTCCTCCCCTCCTCGCTTGCAGATTACAATCCCCGCGAAAATAGATCCCTTTCTGGCTGTCAACAGTTAGCGCCAAATCCAAAGCAAATTTTGTCGGATTCCAACCGATATATTGAACATCGTCGTTAGGATACAGCTTAGGTCTATAATTTCATACGAACTAGAAATGCGTTTCAGTGTAAAAGCTGGTAGAAAATTCCAAAACGTATGTGCATTTCATGTGTCGTACATTCTGTTGCAATCATACGGTTATTCAAATCACCCTCTTGAAAGGAGATATAGATACCTTATCTAGTCTGTTTTTACGTATCCAACGCTAAGCCGTACTTTCTAAAATCACCTGCAGTCATCAAATGTCAAGTGTGGAGTGCAAATAGAATACACTAGCAAGAAGCAAAAGTTTCGGAATCGTTCGATTGGGTCAAGTCGATGTAAGCCAAACCAACTGCACTTACCTTACCTGGACATGGAGACATGAACTTTGGCTTCCTCAATAAGCATCGTGTAACGTGACAGACAACCTTATTCTGCTGAATAGACTGATATCTCCATTTTAGGAAGAAAGACTAAGTTCTAAGAAGTCTCAGGAGTAATCGCCGACGAGTCAGTGCCATGGCTGTTCTAAGTAAGTTACATTATTCAACCGCGAGTCGATGCCTGAAGCCAAAATTAAAGCGTCGAAGTCAGGACACCAGCCTGAAGTTTCGGACATGCTAAGCTTGGAAGGTTTAATTTCGAAACTTTAATCGAACGAGTCCTCAGTCCTGTTTCTCTTCATATGAGCGGGAGAACCCTGCACGTGCTTCGTTCTTACGTTACGTCATTTGTTGGTCGGCAGCGCAAGAAGTTTGGGTGTGTGCGATTGGGCGCTGAAGTCAGTCTTCAAGGTTAGACTTGTCCGAAACTCAAGACAGAAGCTTTGGCTCTGTCACTTTGAAAGGTGCCAAGGCCTGTCTACACATTGGCCTTTTCAGCGCGTTCGCTCGTCCGAGTGGTTTTCAGCGTCATTGTCAACACAACTTTCTGTACGCCACAAAAGTTGTTAAAATGTTGACCGTCAAATAAGTTTTCTCAGCAAGTAATCACTAGGCTTACGTTTCGGATATCTCTTGAAACTTGGAATGAGATAAAGCGGAGAAAACAGCGCTTTTTCTGCTGTTTTTACGGCACAGCAACACGTTGGGACGTGGGATGAGTGAACACGCTGAAAAAATTACCCATAACGCGCTTACGTTGAGCTTTCTCAAAACTCCAGCTTAGGACGCAATGATGAGTTTCCAGAAGTTTCGTGGTAAGCGATTGAAGATCAATGCCTGAAATTCAATTAAACGGGATGAAGCCAGAGCACCTGCTTGAAGTTTCGACCAACTCAAGCCTTGATGGCTTAATTCAGGCGCCCACTTGAACATGCCCTATGTCATCAATAAGCTGGGCACCAATTTCTTGTTCCTGCTTTCTCTACCTGGCATTTTTACCTCCGCCAAGGAGGATATGGTTTCGTCGTGTTTGTCTGTCTGTCACCAATATAAAACAAAAAGGTATGAACAGATTTGGACGAAATTTACAGGGATTGTTAGGTATGTTAGGAGGAACAGATGATTAACTTTTGGTGAATATATGTCCATTCGTTTGTTTGTCTGCCTTATTTTTATCAATGCCATAACTCAAAAAGTTATGGATGGATTTTGATGAAATTGACATGAGTTGTTAAGTATGTAAAAAAGAGTAAATGACCAAATTTTGGTAATGATCCGTTTGTTCGTTAGTTCGTTTGTCACTGTTTTTAATTTTATGCTTGTTAGCGCAATAACTAAAAAAATAATGCATGGATCTTTATGAAATTCACGAGAGATGTTATAGTAATGTTAGAAGACATAAATGATTGAATTTTTGTGCAGATCGGTTCGTTCGTTTGTACGTTTGACTCATGTTTGTCATAACGTTTGTTAGCAGTATAACTCAAAAAGTTATGAACGAATCTTCAAGAAAATTGCACAAGCTTTTATTACTATCAAAAGGCACAAATGATTAGATTTTGGAGTTTATACAAAGAAATTTATGGTTTCAGAGCCAATTTGAATTTTTGCTACCGTTTCTTCGCTTGGCGGAGGTATGCGCTCTCAGAGTGCTCTAGTTGTTATTACTATTATTATTATTTTGTGTTACCCTCCAGCCGTTTTGAAGATATAAGAAGACATTATAGCTTGTCCAGTTCGTGCAAAACAAATACGTAAAGCAGAAAAAAAAATCAGTCATTTCTAGCACGTCTCTGAGATGAAATCGAATTCGTAGTTATTGAAAAAAAAACAACTTTGACTGGAAATATGGCCATGCGGCCGCGATGAAAATCAAAATCTTTTTGTTATAATTGAAGAGGCTGCAGCACCGCTGGCAGCGTATCCCGCAACCAACGGCAAACGGGCAGGGACCCTAGCCGATGTAGCATTCAGGAAGTTTTGGGCAGGAAATGCTAGAAATAATAAATTGGTGCCGTAGGGTGGCACTCAGCTCTGCCATAACTTCGCAAAAGTACGTACTTGGAACAGCATTCTTCTTTCTCTCTTCCAGTTCTGATGGGCTGGTGCGGGCGGACGTGCATGCTCATGACGACGACGTTGAAGTTACGCCCCTTTAATAAGTTTATGACCATCGTTTATTTGTTCTACTTAGTACGGGATTAGAAGTACTGTAGGTTATGGCTGAACTACCTAACGTTACGTAGTTCAGCCTTCGAGGGAACGTAGTAGGTTACCTTAAAGTCCTCTGCACACGGGAGTCTAAGCACGAAAACTTATCACGTTCGTGGAACATGAGTTTCTGTAACCGGGACTACAGCTTAACGTGTATGAGTAATTAGCGCCCTTCTATAGCAGACCTCATCGTTGAATGAAGAGAGAGGTTATCGGAACTACGATTTTGGTATCTGCTGTAGTAGACTGAGTGTGATAGCGGTTCTTATATAAAGCATCTTTGGATAGCATAACATAGCAGCAATAATAATTATTGGCTGTGCTGGGAAGTTCGTGCCGAGTCATGAAAGAAATGGAAAAAGCGCCAAAATATAGCAGTAATTACACTTTTAATAAACTAAATATGAACCATTTTATTTCAAAATGCTTTTTCTGTTTGTTTCTTTCTTTAACTGCAAAATACCCTCTTCCCAGAATTATTGCTGGTTGCTTTAAGGCTAACAAATGGTCGTCTTTAATCTATCCAGAGAATTAGCCTACCTTAGATGCAAGACATGTAACTGAAGACGTGTTCACACGTCATTCATATATACACGCGTTCGCTCATCCTTTAACCTGAATGTGTTAGTGTGACTCCTAAGAATAGATGAAAATTGCAAAGTTCTCTGAGATTGATATCACTCAACATTAAAAATGCTACACTTGCCTAGTGACACTTTCAGAGGAGGCTCATATGACAGTAAACATTTTGATAACTTTTTGTGGCGAACATAAGTAAATTCGTACTGACAACGAGGTTATAAAACTATCAGACAAGTGGATGGGTGAATGCGTCGGTACGAATAACGTGTGAACACTCCCTTACGGAGCATTTAGAGTTTAGACAATCGTGCCATATTGTTATAAGCTGGGCTAATTCTACGTTTTTACCCTAACCTAACTGTAAAACTTTATTGTGTGTGGAAGCATGAAATACGTTTGCATAATTCATAATAATCCTTTATCTATGTTAGCATAGCAAGCACTGCGTGTAAATCCTGTACCAATTGGACAATATATCATGAAGAGCATAATCATCTTCAGCTGTTTTATTTATATTTTTATTAAAAGAACCAGTTTTGCACTCGGAAGTAAGATATCCCTAGAAAATTATCTGATGCTTATATTATTTTATAATATTTTCATAGGAGTAATTTGAGCAGTCGGAGGAAGGAGGTTGAGTCGGGCAGTCTGTGGACAGAAGTCCCCCTTGCACACTTTACTGTTGAGGGCCTTCTCCGACCAGATGGCAGGCCGGTTCTAGTCACGCATCATTTGCTCCAGAGGTGCGTCGCAATCACGCCCAAACCGGGTTACCGCAACCTAAAAAAAAGTTACCGTAATCCGATATTTGGGTGGTTGTCAGATCGCCACCTAGCGACGAGGGAAGTACGCTCAACGATACTTAAAATCCCTTTTATTGAAATTTCGTCAATGACAGTACCGATGGACTGATCAGATTTACTTATTATCCTGGTGTAGGGAATTTCTTTGTTGCATATTCGAATGAATTTAGTGCTCCTTTTATTTGAAATGGGCGTTTGTGCTCGGTGACCTACATCACCGTAACCCGTGTCGCAGTCGTCATTTGAGCTACGATTGTGACACGGGTTGTGACTGTCTGGGTCACCGGTGTAGCACCGGTAAACCAGAAACAGCACACCTCTCATGAGCGTCGAAGTTACATTCCTATGTTTCCACTAGCAGCTCAAGTCAGGCTAGTATAGGCAAAACAAAATAAGCTCGTCGGGCTCAGTTAGTGCATGTCAGGTATGTTCATAAGCATCTGCTCGCTGAAGACTGCGTGTTACTTTTGGGAAATTGAAACTCCAGTATTTTTCTTGTTTTATTGCATATGTTTCATCTTATGCAAAAAAAGTGATGACATCTCCTTGTAGGTAAAGCAGCGAAGGTATTGGCACATATATTTGCAAAATAAATCAGTACATGTTACTTTACATTTTTTCTTTATCCATTGAACTCTGATACTAGATATTACCGTCAACACTTAGCAAACTCTCACGTAAGGAAATTTTAATGTCAACGACTTCCAAACAAGAACACCCTTCGAGCGCATACCTATGCCAAGCAATGCAGTGTTAACGAAAAAAATAAGATAGGTTGTGATACCAGGATTTCCTTTTTATCGTCTCCCAAATTAAGTCATTTATGCCTTTTGACAGTCATAACAGCAGCTGCAATCCATAACATTTTTAGCGACGATCTGACAAACACCAAGACAAACATTGAGCCCGATTCCCTCCGGACAACTTTCGTTGGTGCTATCAGCTTAGAGCCAACTCAACTAATCCATTTACGCTACCACGGCAGGGCTTCAGCTTGCGCAAAGTTCATCTGTATGAAAGTTGTTAAAGTCCTCAATCGCCCCTGTAATTTTTTCCCGACCGCAAGAGCCAATGGCGAACTTTCAACGATCGCTATTAATTGCGAAAAACTTAAATCCACAAAGATTGGTACTTAAGAAACTATAACGATGTTCACAGATGCCATTTTGCAGTCACGGCCTCGACTGATCAATCGGATCA
>LQNS02278154.1:4632956-4644086 GCA_001587735.2 Parhyale hawaiensis
GCCTATCTATTTCGTTAAGAGCGTGACACCGAACATATAAATATATTTATATATAAACACACGACGGTCATTCTTAGTATTAGATTATTACATTGGCATTGTCCCGCTATTTCTGAAACTATGACAATCAATAGCGATCTAAGATGATTAACTCTGCTTACAGCCGGAACCGCAACGTTGTGCCCAGGTGGCTAGAGATGAAGGACGAAAAGAGAAGAAGACAGAAGAAAGAAGTGCCCGAGCGGTCAGTCCGATTTGTGGCCCTCCGCACGGGAGAAGGCAAGAGCCCCGCAAAAAAGTCGGTCACCTCGATCGGTGGCCCACCTTGCGGGACAGAAAGGAAATATAGAGAGCCTACCTAATTCTACAAAACTAACCTTCTCAGCAGGAACTGCGGTCAGATGCTACATCCCCTGCGAAGAAGGTACTCGGGACCCTTGGGTGCGTGATGCCAAAAACATATTGTGGCTGATGCCAAAACATTTTGTGGCAGGGAAAGGGCCCGCCAGAATATGCCCCTGAGGACACACATTGGCGTCTACCAGACAAAATCTGACTAATAAGCGCGAAACCTGAATCACCAACACCCATCAATCTTAGCTTATGGAGCAGCCCAAGGTGATTCATGCGATCAAAATCAGCACAGAAGTCAAGCTGGACCAATGTTGCCTCATGACTCCTAGCAAGTGCCAACTGCAACACATAAGAAAAAAAAGTTAAGCAGAGCATCACAAGTTCCCAAGCCCTTACGAAAACCATGTTGTATTGGGTAAGGGCACTCCGCTTTTGAAGAAAGTGACCCAACCTCGACGCTACCAACGTTTTGTAAACTTTTGACAAAACAGGTGTGATCGAAAAGTCTATATTCTGAAGTTCGAGATTAGGCAAAGCCCTTTGGAACATGAGTGACACGCTAGCATTCCGGAAAAGAGCCCAGCCGTAACATCAGATGGAACACAGAAGCAAGCGGGGCCGCGAGCACAGCAACCAACCTCCAAAGAAAAATGAAACATACCCGAAGGATCAGTGCCTACATAGGGGCCCTGGTCAAGAAGAAGGCGGTACACTTCAGAAAATCTGAAGGCAACACTTGAGAACCTCGGCTCTGGGTCACATGCTTAAGGAATGCGCACTAAGGGTGGAGCGAAAAAACAAACTTTCGAAATATTTTTTCCGATGGTGTGATTTTGTTGCCATGTTGTATAGGATTGATTATGTTAAAAGGGTTTTCCAAAAATCTAGCATCTTGAGGTGCCCCAAGACTGTTGAAAATTCTAAATTTTATACATTTTTATTAATATTTTGGNATGCGAGCGTATGCGCATTGACGATGCTGAATTGCCGGCTGCAAATATGTAGAGGTAGATGTGCGAAAAACAAAATGAAGATCCCAGGAAGATAATAGGTTGAAAAATTAACCCTCAGTCCCCAGGCATCTCCAATACATATAAATATGAACAAACATATTAATTCCCCTTTGCAAAATAAAACCTGATGCTGGTATACAGGAATGATGATAATTTCCCTTTACAGAACATAACCTGGCATGATAATGTTCCGAAAGTTTTAGACAGAGATGTGAAAGATACTTGTCAATAATTTATAATGGTTTGGTAGGCTAATTGGAGATGCCAAAACCCCCTTTGACGGATTCCCCGTATGGGAAACCGACAAAGTTTGGCGCTCGAATACAGGTGATTTTATATCAATAAAATAAAATAATATTTGAAATAATAACGCACACAGTATTTGCAGTCAGTAATAATAAAAGTAGAGAGTAATACTAACGTAGATACCAGTTGAGAGACAAGTAATAGGTTAATTCATAGGAAGAATAGAGAAGTAAAACTAGGGTAGAAGGTAAGCCATGGGTAAAATCTACCACAGGGCGAAAGTAGAATACAGGTAGAAGTGGTGCACGGGCGGATACAAGCAGCGGATGTAGCACAGTGCAGATAGTCGAAGGCAGCGAAGGTGTGTGGTGACTAGAGACTGAGCGAGATGTGGTGAGTGTGAGTGTGGTGTATCCGTTGTGGTGACCAGTGATGACATGTGCGAGCAGTTGTGTTAGGAAGCATGCACGGCTCACTGGCCTGCCTGATTACGTGTGAACGGACGTCACTGCGACGTCACCCATCACGTGACGGCGCGGGCATGAAGTCGGTCAGTGTATGATATGATGCATGTAAATTTTAACTAGACGAAGAGAGAAACAAAGCAGTTATGCTATTATATAAGTAGAAAAACAGTAAGGCTGATATTTACGTATATGTATACAGGTTATATGATGAATATACCTCAATACTGAGAAACTTTGTTGAATTTTTCTTCGGGCCTTGCAGAGCCAGAGTTCTATGGTGTATCGACACGAGGCCAAATATTGAAAATGTCAGTTGTGTCTGTGGATAGGCAACTTATCAAACCGTATTCTAATGTCTGAATTTGTACCATAATCACAGGTGAAGAATGTGATGATTTTTTTGTGATGTTGTGTCAAGGGACCCACACTTGAATGTATTCAATATTTATACATATGTTGTGCAGCATGCAGTAAACAATTGTGATTCTAGGTTTACACGCAGTGAGAGGTACACACAAATGCAGTGAATAGGAGACATAAATCGATAGTTTTGTTTGCAGATTTCCCCGATTTTTTTTTCTCTCTCTCGGAGTATGGAGTGGTGTGTTAAAAATTGATCATAGGATCGCTAGGACAGTGTCAAGGGTGTAGGCGACAGTGTTGGGAACGAACGATTCCGAGAGTCCCCTGCCCGTCACGGCAGGTTAAAATTAATTGGCGGCAAGGAGAAGGAAGCGAATGGAGGAAGAAATACAACAAGAAGCAGCACCACAAACTAACGAAGACGTGACGCATCCCGGTCTTTTTCCCCGACCGGAAAGGATACGATATATACCGAGACGATATCCATTGGAGGAGCGACTGACCAGCACACCGCGGATCTCTCGAGGAAACACAGCACGCAGCAGAGCAGCGACACCACAACATCGGACACCAAGAAGAGAAGATACTTCGTACACCGTTCTCGCTACAGCAGGAGCTGTTCCCACTACAGCCACTACAGCAGTGGCATACGGAGACCGTTCGATTTCTCCAAGATATAGCTTCGAAGAAAATCCTACTTCTCAAACAGCAGACGGTTCTGCCGCTGTTGACCCTTTACCGCATAACCAGCAACGCCTAGGATACAGCGCAGGAACTAACATCGAGTCACGCAGTAATTTGGAACCACAACAGGAGGCACATCTAGACCCACCAGCGTATGCACATTCGGTGACGAATTGGAGCGTAGATAATAGAAGTAGTGTTCACTCCCAGACTTCAACATCGGACGCAGAGATGGATGAACATTAACAAGAGGAACCGGTCCGAAATCAACCGGTATTAATTAGGAACATCTCGGATCACGTTCCGCTCTTTAAGGGCTACAGACGAGTCACAGACCCAATCGGAAATGAGGATTGGGATGTGTCGTTGGACACTTGGCTGGAAGCCCTTCAAGCGTATTTCCAGTCGCAGGGCATCACCAGAGATGATGAAATGAAGGCGAAATTGTACGCTTCTATTGATAGACGTAGAGGTGATGCTGCTTCAGTGATAGGGGAGTACATGAAGCCGATGTACTCAGCTCTTTCATATGTAGAGTAAGTCCAAGAAATATGGAACATCTACTATGATAAAACAGCTGCAAGTTTTTATGCGGCTGTTCAAGAATACAATTCCCTCGACAAGGGAATTGTACGACAACCTGACAAGGTTGAATGCCATTGCATGGAAATTAGTCAATGCATATAAAGCGCGCTCAAATTATGATATAAACCAAGATACAAGGCCGCGTGAAGAGATGTTATTTGAGTGCCTACTGGGCACTATGCTTTGCTCGCATTTCAAACCCAAACTTTTTGGTGAATATTATGAGAAGTTGAGTCATGAGCACAATGTGTATGCGATGCGCAGTGAGGTCACCCACCTACTCGCCACAAGTGTCGTCGACACTGGCGACGATTTGTACGCACGCAACAGACGACGACCGGAGGAAACAATCAGAACAATTCAGACTCGGGAGTTTTATGGGCAAAGGCGAGGGGGTCCAGACCGCCCGGGGAGGGGACGCCTTACCCGGGGATTGGGTCCCCCACCGAGGAGGGACAAGGACCAAGCTCCTGGATAGGCCATCCCAGGGGGGAGGCCCGCGTCCCCCCCTGCGACAGCAGTCTGACTCGAGGTACAGTACTCCGGTCAAAGGAAATAGCCGGAATGGAACCCCCAGGGGCGGGGCCAGCGCCCCACCCCCACCAAGAAGGGACATAACCTGCTGGAAATGCAATGGGGCGGATACATCACGCGCACGTGCAGTACCCCCAACAGCAGAGCACAACGTAGCCGTGGAATACCAGGCACATGGGGGGGATATCGAAATCAAGGCGACAGGAGGCAGGACCAACAGAGGAACTGGAGTCGTGAACCAGATCCTTATTTTAGGTGACTAGACACGGCAGACAAATGGCACGAAGAGAATATAATAAATGTGAGTAATGGAAAAGTGTGCCATTTGTTGGAATTCCAGTCTGCGGAAAGACTGAAGGGGCATAAACAGCCCATGATCAAGGTGTTGATCGACGGACAAACATGTAGAGCTTTTTTGGATACAGGCTCGACGAAAACACTGCTGCGGATCGATAAAGTTTCTCCGAAGAAAATTCGACCATGCACTTCGAATTATTCGACGTCTCGGGGAAAAAGGTGGAGGTGAAAGGACAAGTGAGACTTAAATTGAAATTACCGGACGGTACAGTAAAACCGTTCGATGCAGTCCTTCTTGACAACAACAGCGCCTACCCGGGTGATTTATTGATAGGCCACGATTTATTAGAGAAAACTGGCGCGGTGATTGACTTCCAGAAGAGAAGTGTTCATTTTATTTTAAGTCACCAATAGAAGACCTTCAAGAATTTTTACCAGAAATAGAGGACTCGGACCACCACCAGCCAACAGAAGAGGACGTCGGAGAGCATGGAAGGAGGGGTGACAATAACCCAGAAGGAAGACAGACCACGGTCCCCGCCGAGGAAGATAGCGTCGACGACGAAGAAAATGAAAACCCTGCAGGTGAAGAAGACGAAACATCAGAGGGTGATGATTCCACCTCGGATGATAAAGAAGAATCAGAAGTTGAAAACAGCGGTGGCGACGATTCGCCGGCAGAAGAAGACAACGCGCATCGAGAAGAAGATGAAGAGTCACACCAGGATCCGGGTGATGACGAAGAGGATAGAAGTGACAGCGGGGGATCTCAGGCACCCAGTGATGATGCTTCGGACGCATCGGATGCCGACTTTGTAGGTTTGATTGAACACTCATACATTTTACAGAATAGAAATGAGTTGTCGTTGAGACTGTTTGAGAACGCGATTCTTAGCGTACGGTGCCCGAGCATCCCAGATGCGAGTTACCTCGTGGCAAATAATACTCTGTTAGGAGGATTCGTGTATGTAGCAGAAACGTGGTCGAATGTAGAACAAGGACATTGCCCAATAATGTTCATGAATATCTCAAGTATTGAGATGATTATACCACAAGGTACGATGATAACCCACTTCGAACCAGCCGAAAAGTGCATCGACACAGTATGTGCACTGCTCAGGCGGGCACCCGTCGAGGGTGAGAGACAGAGAGAAGCCGAACTGGATAAGTTGATAGCAACGTTAGAAGAACTCCCATTAATCACAGCTGAAATGGTCGACTTTGGGGAGGACTCTGAAGCTAAGACAAGACTCGTTCATCTACTGAACGAGTATAGAGATGCGGTCGCCCTGGATGATGAAAAGCCAGGATGCACCAATTTATACACATATGACATACGACTGAAACCAGGGCAGGAACCAATCTATCAAAAACAGTACAAGATTTCGATCGCTTACCGGGATCAGCTGGATGCAATAGCGGACAGGTTAGTCCGGGATGGAGTATGCAGACCGTCTATGAGTAGCTGGAACCACCCTATTTTGCTTGTGTCAAAGGTACCAAAACACAAGAGACAACAAAAAGGATTCGTGCACACACCAGACCAGTTGCGGTTGTTTGTCGATTTTAGAAAATTGAACCAGCAACGGTACCGTTGCGGTTTCCTGTACCCGATATTGAAGCTCTCTTTGCAGACTTAGCAGGATCTTCCTACTTTAGTTCTGCTGACATTAGCCATGCCTACCATAATATTCCAGTTACAAAACGTACGGGAGGAATCATGAGCTTCACCGTCCCGTCAGGAAAGCTCGCGTTTAATAAAGTCGCCTTTGGCCATATCGACTCAGCAGCGGTGATGTGTAAGGTGGCATCCGCTGCGCTAACTGGACTTCTTGCAGAGTGCGCAAAAATATATATTGATGATGAGCTTATTCACTCATCATCGCTAGAATCTCATTTTGTGCACATAGAAAAAGTGCTGGAGAGGCTCCGTAGAACGGGCCTCAAGATAAAACTCTCGAAGTGTCATTTTTTGAAACCCCGTTTGAAGTTTTTGGGGTACACCATCTCAGGAGAAGGAGTAACCATAGACGACTTCAAGGAGGACTACATCAGGAAGCTGCCCAACCCGAAGTCCAAGAAGGAAGTGAAAATGCTGCTTGGTTTTTGCAGCTACTACAGAAAATTCGTCCCAAATTATTCGAAAATTCTGCTGCCGATCTCCCGACTCCTCAAGGTGTATGAGGAATTTCGATGGGAGAAAGAACAGCAGGAGGCTTTAAAAATGATCAAGAGTAAGCTGTTGGAACGCATCTTGCTGGCGTACCCCGATTTTAACGAGACATTTTATACGGCAATCGACGCCTCATCTACCGCTTTGGGTGGAGGTATTTTTCAGATAAAAGAAGGCAAATTATGCCCCGTGACCTTCGCATCAAATGTTGGCCGTATACTGGTTTTTCAAACGACATGCCCATTTGCTGGCTGGAACCAAGAGAATTGTGATCTTAACAGATCACCGAGCACTTACTGCCATGTTCCAGGGGGCCTTGATCCCAGAAAAATGTATGTCAAGATGGCAGCTATATTTGTCCCAGTTTCCGGCGGAAGTGAGGTACCTCCCCGGAAGACGGAACTTGTACGCAGATTATCTCAGCCGCGTGGCGTTCCAGGAGCCTGAGGAAGAGGAAATAGCCTAGGAGAAGCAAGAAGAGGAGGTGATTGTGTTCGCAATCAGCGACCGAGGACAAGCACAGCCCCTTACCACCCACACATTCGACCCAGAGCTGGATGGACTACCTTTCACATGATGAGAAGAACTTATCCGAGAACAGAAAAATGACCCTGTGTACGGCAAAGTCAGGGATTTTCTCACAGGACGGAAGCAGCGTGAAATATTGCCAAGATTGCCGAAGAATGTGCAGAAACAAATCCAGAAATATTTGATACAGGATGAGGTGTTGTTTTACCTCAATAACACGGAAAGACTAGGATCTATTGTGGCCAATTTTCGCAACGCAATTCCGGACACTTTACTGGAGCAATGCGTGAAGTTGGCACACGAGCCGCTTTGTAGCGGACATCAAGGCAAACTGCGGACCATTGTTCGCTTTGAGAAGCGCTTCCAGACAAACTGCCCCAAAAAGAAGATCAAGGACATAGTCGACAGATGTGTGCAATGTCGGATGAGCAATGGAAGGACACAGAGGAAGACCGAAATTGGTAAATACCCCATACCAATGAAACCATTCACCCAGATGAGCGTAGATCTGTTCGGACCATTGCCAGAGACGCAGCGAGGCAACAAATATATCCTCGCGTGTGTCTGTTACACCACCCGATTTACAATTGCGGTCGCCATATCAGATAGGCATGCTGCTACTATAACAGAGGCGCTCCGGATCCACGTGTTCACCCCGTACGAAGTACCGGAAGTCATCAGATCAGACAACGGCGCGGAGCTCATAGGAAACACGATGCAACAGCTTTGTGCGGCTTTCGAAGCCCGGAAACTAGAGATTCTTCCATTCTCGGTGGCCTCGAATGGGCTGGCCGAAAGATTTAATCTCATAGTGATTAGGGCACTGAAATGCTATGTGAATGCGGACCCAACATTGGAATGGAATGCCGTTCTGCCCGAGGTGGTATGTATGTTAAATTCGACATATAATAGCTCCATTGCCGACAACCCGCATTACGCAGTATATGGCAGAGATGAAAACCACCCGATGAGCTGGGCAGATGAAGACTTTGATCAGTCAATCTGTTACAACTACGATCACTATTACAAGAACTTAATCAAGAGGATGAAGAACATTAGGACCACTCTCAGAAGCAACTTAGCAAAATCGACTGAACGATATACTCAGCAAGCGAACAAGAAAACGAAGAAGAGGGAGCTGCAGCTCGGACAGAGATGTTATGTCCGGCATGTTCCGCGGCCAGACGAACATAGGAAGTTCGCTCTAAATTATGAGGGCACATATACAGTGGTTAAGAAACTAACACACCGAAGCTACGTGTTAGAACACGTTACAACCCGAAATCAAAGAAGGGTACATATCAACAACATTCTCCAGGCATACCCGGAGCAGATTGATGACGTAGAAGAACTAGGACCGGCACCAGAACAACGTACACAGGCCCGATCAGCACCGTCAGGTCGGGTTACGCGCCAGAGTAAGCAACCCGTGGTCCATACCTCTTTATAATATAGCTGGCTTTTTGCGCAGGAAGATGGCAGCACTACGCATCGCTGTCCTCCTGTGCTGCATGGAGATCACCGCCCCGGTGGACTTTACCATGTCAGGGGGGGCCATCATCGAAGAACAAGGGAGAGCGCAACTAGTAAGTGTCCTCATGATCGTCCGGACAGAAATGACATTGCACCAGTACATCCGAATTAATGCAGTGAATGTTTATCAACAGATGAGCAGCGTCCTGCACAGGGTCGTCTCCAGCCGACAAGGATTCCAGGGGGCACAGGTAAAAACAATAGAGAGGAAGATAAATTCTGCTAGCTACATGTTCCGACGTATGTTGGAACATCTGCCAGAAGAGGAAGTCACCGAAGCGTTCAACGTCTCATCATACCAAGAACTGGAAGCCCGGTGGAGGAACGAAGTATATACCGCATTGTATGACACACCATTCAATCGCACAGCAGAAGGGTGCAAGTGCCCTTACCCGGATTGTCGACCCCTATTCAAGTATGATGACCCATTTTTCCTTACCCCAGAAGAAATACAGGAGCTACGGGACAACTCGGACTACACAGATGACCAAATTAGGGAGCTGGTCGACCTCTTCAACCATGGGATTGAACCGAACAGTACCGAACCAAACTTCCAGCAGCTTTGAAGCGTCGTAGGACCAAGCGTGGTTGGTTCGACTTGGGCGGACAGGTACTGAACACGGCGTTGGGAGTCGCCACAGAGGACGAGATTCAACGACTGAACACATCCATCACACAGGTGCAGGTAGCAACTGAAGGAATTCAGATCCGACAAAAACATGTCGAAACACTAATAACGAACGCCCTCAACTATATCAAGCACACATTGGAAATGATGGAAGGGAACTGGGATAGAATCCAGTCCCTGCAGAATTATATACTCCTCTCGCAGACAATTGATGAGCTGATGACCATCGTCAGTCAACTAGTCACCCTCGCAAAGGAAGATAAAACCCGAGCAGCGTTGATGGCGTCGAACAAGATGCCACCCATACTGACAGAGAACCAGATAGCATACATAACAGCAGAAGCAAGGAAATTATTTCCACATTTGGCTATTCCCTTTCCCCGTGATTTCGAGGGACGCAATGGCTCCCACGCACAGATCATGGCTACTTTCAAAACTCTTCCGACGACAGACAGGCGTATATTCTATGTATGCGTACCGCTAGTCGATGTAGAGAGGAATTATTCTGTCTACCATTTCTCACCTTTTCCGGTATTGCACAAGGAAGCTGGCCTTGTGATACCGGAGGTTCAGACATACCTTATGGTTTCGGACGAGGACTACGTAGAGGCGGAGCGACTGGAAAACTGTGACTTTCAGAATAATCTTTGGTTGTGTAATAATAAACTGATCTTACAGAATCAACATAATGAGAGCTGCAATAGGCAGTTGCAGTTGAATGACTCGGCCGGGATTAACGCCATATGTAAGTACAGGGTGGTGACGTTGCTAAATGGGTACTACGCCACGGAGGTCAACGTGGGGTGGCTTCTATTCTTTGCAGAAAACACACCAGGAACGCAGGTCTGTCCCGGCGAACGACCTCGCATAAAGACATACAAAGGCCTTATGCTGCATAGGAGTCCTTGTGTTTTGAGGACACGTAGGAATACATTCACTACAGTACAAACAGTGTATGGAGAAATAAAGAATCCCCCCATCCAACCCATCCCCCTTACCTCTTTGAGTGTGCAGGTCCACAAATATACGGCCCCAGATAGGAAATTTGTACAGAATATCGATCAGGATCTCCTGGCCATACGTCAGTACAAGCCCCCTTGCAAATTCAAAACGGCCCACAGGACAGTGCATGCCCCGTTAGTAGTATCCATGAGTACAGTAATTTTCATGTGCATGAGAGTGGCTGCAGGATGGGCCCTGTATAGGTATTATAGGACCAGACCCCAATCCCTCCCTTGGGGTAGGAATGCTAGAGATATTGGGGAACTGGCACACAACCTCAACCGGAATGATCTGAATAGGATGGCGGTGGAAGGGGAACAAGTACAACTAGCAGACAGACTACAGGCTGTAGAAAGGTCCATGAATAACCTTCAGAATAGGATGATGCCATTGCCGAATGAAGATAATAACGATGACCCTGACAATCTATATCTTTCGTGCAGTGTCGGCGGCCAACAGCCACAACCAGCACCTCGCAGGACCAATTATCGACCGAGGGACCAACCCGCACCCCCGACTCACCCGCCACCGCAACTGCCCCGGAGGCCGACGCTCGAAGCGACGATTTAAGGAGTACGACACGCGCTACAAACGGGTAAGGAGTAGCGTCGACCGGGGTGATTCAACGCATTTTCCGCATACTTTAAAATAACTAAAAAACGGCTGGGGCTAGGAAGTTGAAACTTTTCACACTTGTATATGATGTTTCAAGGTACGTTCATG
>LQNS02278154.1:4655892-4678922 GCA_001587735.2 Parhyale hawaiensis
GAACAACTCCAGTAATTCTTGAGACTTAATCAGTGTAATCCAATCCAAGCTAATTAGCTTAACCAATAACTCAATCCGATCTCATTAGCTTAAATATTAGGTAGGTAAGATATGTGCACCCTTAATCCGGGCTAAGGTTTCCACAGTCGGACAAATTAGTGAGACAGTTAAAAGCAACAAATACATAATGGTTATAATTGAGTGCATGACCAGATTTCTTATTACCGCCGCAATCCCTAATCGAGAGGCGGAAACGATTGCCAATACGCTTAGAGACAGGCTATTTACGGTTTTTAGTGCACCTATTACGCATTTAAGCGAGAATTTAAGTGCTCTTGTTAACGACTTGTGCAAGAGTTATGGAACACGGAAGATGGAAGTAGTATCATATGCCAGTTGGAGTAACGGCTTAGTGGAACGATTTAATTCAAAGATAATCAGAGCAATGAAGTGCTTCCTCAATGGCAACCCGGAATTGGAATGGGATTCAAGTCTAGGAGAGATTACCAGTGCGGTTAATACAACTTACAATATGAGCTTTGGGGATAATCCCCACTATGCCCTCTTTGGAACAGACAAGATGCACCCAATGATCTGGGATGATGAAGACTTGAGTGAGAACGTATCCTACAATTATGACCAGTATTTCTCACAGCTTGTTCGAAGGATGAAGCACATAAGAATGTCCTTAAGAGAGAAGCTTAATGACAGTGTTGATGTGTATTTAGCATGAGCTAACAAAAAGGCATCAAAAAGAACACTTGTCAAAGGACAGAGATGCTACCTCCGGTACATACCGGACACATCAATATAATTGAAAGGAAATGATAATTAAATGCAATACAAAATAATAGAACATAGTAAATATAATAAGCTGGCGCAGTTTGATTATAAATGTAAGCTTGGCATGAACGAACAAAATAAATAATAGGATTGCTAGATATGCTGACGCATGGTATGACAACTTCCCCCGCTGGGCAAGATCCGAAGTTGTCCAGGCTTCATTACGGCTGGTAACTTCTTGGATCGATGCCTAAACATAAACTCAATAGAGAACCGTGAAGCGGTCAATGGTAAACGAAAATGAGAACAGCCTACCTATCCATCATTTGCTGATAGGAGAAGAATAAAAAATGCAGGGTCTTGTAAAGCCTATGTGCCTGTGGGATAGTAATTAGAAGAATTTTAATCGACGTGAGACCTTCAGTAGCAATTATATACAAAAAAGTTATTAAAATACTGATCACCAAATAAATATTTTGAGAATGATGCCTGGTGTTTGAGGTTTTTATTCACGGGTTAGGTCGATAGTTATGGTTTCACCAGGGGATTTGATTTCTGGCATCAGAAACAAGTTTTTATCTCGGATAATGCCGAGATCGGGGTTGGCACGAGTTCTGAAATACCGGGCTACTTCATTACGGTACTCACGAAACATTGCAGAGTAAGAGACAATCTCCCTCACAGGTCTGTCGAAAAGTTCGACTTCAAGTCCCAATATCTGTCCAAGAACTTGGCATCCTACAACTTTGACTGCTACTGGCAAAATTTTAGGGTTAAGTTTTTGAGAACAAGTGGTTTTGGGTTCTGGTTGAATTTATGGAGCTCATTCGTGTATTGTTTCATGTGGCTTGGTGTAAGTAGGGTCTCTGGATAGTTGTTTTCAACTAGATACAGATCAGTTTGGGGGTTGAAACTACTGAAAGCCTCAGCTTTTCGCATTTGGTAGAAAAGAGCCATTTGGATGGTCTTTCTTTATTTGTACTGGTATTCTGCATTAGAACTATAGTGTATACGAATGAACAGATTTAATAGTTCTGGGCCACATGTATGAAGTGTACAACGGTGCATGTGGCCAGGGACATTCGGTATGAAAAAATACTTAGGCAAGACAGGACGCTGTGGAGCTAGTTCAAGTTGTGGTTCAGCCTGTTCTTGTTGGTTGGCCTGTGGCTGTTGAGCTTCTTGCTGTTGCTGAGCTTGCTCTTGTTGTTGAGGTTGCTGTTGTTCCTCCTCTAGTATTACTTCTGGCTCGAACACATCTACTTCCGACTCGTCTTCAGATTCACTTGAATATATTATTTCGATGGATTCCTTATTGCTTGAGCTAGGTGTCGGGTCTTGTAGTTTACGTGAAAGGTCCATCGTTGAAGTTAATTCGGTGTTTTAAACTGATGATTCTTTTATATGAGCCAGGTGTGTTTTTGCCAGGGGACTGTAATTGCAGTCGATGAGAGAGCCGGTAGTTTAGGTTTTTGTGGGGCTTTGTTCATGCACATGTATATGACAGATTGTTCGTCAATGCCAGAGCCAGCACCAGAGGTTGGTTCGTCAATACTGGAAAGATACAAATTGTCGGAGCTACAAGCTGGGGTTACATTTGGAGAAATGAGCGGTCTTCGCTTTGCTAGAAACTTTTCAAGCTCTCACATTCTCTGTTCGATCTGCGAGATCTGGAGCCGGGTTCCATTCAATTTTCGATTCTGCTCATTACTAATATTTTCTAATGTGTTGACATCACGCTGAGCATGATGCCAAGGCAAACTCTGTGCTCTCCATCTTTGATAAAATAAGGAAGCTGCTACTGCAAATGCTATGAAAAATATCACTGTTACAGTTGAGATAGTAATTGGAAAACTGACGGACCAATGCTGCTCAGTAAATAGAGGGTTTGGCTTATAAGTCTTAATATTGACCAGGTCCTTCTTCACATTATTTAACAATTTATCATGAGGTTTATCATACAAATTTGGTAATATAGACAATGGACTCAGAGGAATTAATTCAAGTGGTATATTAGGTGTATTAGCTGATGCTGTTTGGGTCGTCCCAAAGGTGGCATCCCGAGTCTTCAGAGAGCAAGGCACATGAACAATATACAATCCTACAAGAGTTTCTATCTTATTCTCTCTTACGGTAGGGCAAGTCAGAGTCGCAGTGACCGTCTTCTCAAAACGGATATACCAGACATCCTGTAGAGATACAGCATAGTAGCCGTGTCTCAACAGAGCTTCGTGGTACACGCAGACTTGAGCTGCCTTATCTGAAACATTCCGGATGAGCTGATAGTTGCAGCTTCCCTCCACATTTTTGTGTCTAACTATGTGATTATTACAAAGAGTTAGATTGTGGGTTACATCGCAATAGTCCAAGTTGTCAAGTGCGACGTAATCGTCATTAGATAGGGCAAAGAATCTATCAACGGAAGGTATTACAAGTTTTCCTTCATTTTGTTCCATGGGAAACGGTGTGAATTTATATAAGTTATAAGTCTTTTTAGGATCCACGAAAGGAATAGCTAGGAAAAATATATAAGGATCCTCGGTTGGCAAAGCCTTAATAATTGATAGAGCGATTGAATGATTGTTTGACAGATTTTCATTATTAGGGGGAAAGGACAAATCTCTGAATACCTGCACACCTTCATTTATCATAATACTTGATTAGTACTTATAAAGGGTGGTAATATTCGTTTCTTCATCAGAGTTATTCTGGTTTGCTGCTCCATGGCAAGGTTCAGCAAATATCCTAGTACATTCATAGACTCTTCCAATAGACTAGATATTAATACAAAGTTGTCAAGTGACTGAAGTCTTTAGCACTTTAGCAATCATAGATGTTTGTTATTAAATTATACGGCCACACTCTCACTCTGACACTTGTTTCAGTTACAGATGCTCGCTTTATCATTGTGAATATTTTATAGTTGTGTCCTGATGTTTTAAGTTAATATATTTGGTATTTACCTTGAATCTACCAACGCCAAGCCTATAAGATTTTTACTGTTGTCAATCTACTAACCCCCTTTCCTTTGCTCACCTGAGATGGGATATACTAACCCTAGAATTGTATTTGATGTAGGATATTATACGTTTAAACGCTGAAGCGTAAAAAGTAATTACTTGCAGTTATTAACCCTATTATTGAATCAAGGAGCATGCGGGAATAAAGGCATACAGTGACTAACAGTGGAAAACGTTATTATTTACTCTGCAGTCAAAGCCGTAGCTTTGCTCTTCCAAGAATTCTGTAGCTCAGGTTATTATCCCAACGTATTATCAAATATATCTAATAAATTAAATTAATTAAATCAAACTCGTCGGGTAATTCATGTATCCCTGTTGTGAGTCACACATAGCATCCGGGTTGGTGACGTCACAACAAATGATTGATTCTGCGCATGCAGAGCTATGTGTTAAAATTGTCTCAGGGTGATTTAAGATATTTTTTGTATGGGTCTTGTGCCACAATATCTTGTAACTGTTTCGTATCGTATGATTTAATACATTCGGTATGGGCCTCCTGCAATGGTAACTGGAGATAGTTTCATATGTTTAAATCTGATCAATATGCATCTGTTTATCCAATCTATGTGTAGAGATGTAGGCAATCTTTTGCTGTTCTCATGCAAGCATGTCAACTATTTGAAAGCGAATAATCACTAGCTATTCGAATAAATCACGACCAAGGGTAGCGTCATTAATGCTACCCGTCATCACCCTTGCATGAGCATTTCTTTTAAATAAACAAAAAAGACTGAGGACGGTCGCAAGACCAGAAAGAAAATGAATTGAGAGTGTCATTCAACCTTTTTAATGACAAGTCGCAGAAGAGAATAAGCCGCCGAACCCGTGAATACGAAGTTCGCCCCCACTTCGGAAACAGAAACGAATTCAAGATCAGGTCTGGTCACGAACTAAACCGGACTGTAAAAGACCCTGGGAAAAGAGGCAGTGGACTCAAGAAAAATGAGTCATTGGACATTGCAATTGTAGTTGATAGACTGGCATCTATGCGTCGATTTCGATCTGGTATGTTTTCATACCAGGTTGCAGGCCTTCTCATAGGTACCGGACAAGTTAATCCAAGTTCGAGAAATCACAGTCAATCGGATTGGCTTAACTAGTTGGTCGTCACTCTGACAACAAGTAGTTAAAAGCAAAACCCTCAGGAAGTAACGAGGCGAGACGACAGAAATATAAAGAACCAGCTAATTCAAAGTCTACTAATCTAGCTTAGTTAGTGACAACCAATCATTTGTCTCTTTCTGGCAGCTTAAGGCTGCCTTGCAAGTTTGTCAAGATTATATTGAGCATAATTTGCAGCACATTCTCTCCCACATCATTGGTTCCCTTATTAGCCCTAAAAGTACTGCATCTATGTCATGCCCGGTGTTGATGCTTACGCTAGCTTGTGGTGGCCCTGCTGATCTTTTCGCATCATGATGCGTCGGGAAAGGAGATGCGTCAGAGGCGGCCGAATGCGCCTCGTCAGGTCTCCTTTGCTCATCGCCCTGATCCTCGTCATGTGAGCTACGCGTGTGGCTCGGCCCCGGCAACGATGGATGCCAATTTTGTACGGACCTGGGAGAATTGGGTCCGTTGTTGTTTTCACCCTGCACGAGTGGACTCCTCAATAACACGGAAAGACTAGGATCCAATGTGGCCAATTTTCGCATCGCAATTCCGGATACTTTACTGGAGCAATGCGTGAAGTTGGCACATGAACCGCTTTGTAGGGGACACCAAGGCAAACTGCGGACCATTGTCCGCTTTGAGAAGCGCTTCCAGACAAACTGCACCAAAAAGAAGATCAAGGACATAGTCAACAGATGTGTGCAATATCGGATGAGTAATGGAAGGACACAGAGGAAAACTGAAATTGGTAAATACCCCATACCAATGAAAGCATTCACTCAGGTGAGCGCAGATCTGCCATTGCCAGAGACGCAGCGAGGTAACAAATACATCCTCGCATGTGTCTGTTACACCACCCGATTCACAGTTGCGGTGTCCATACCAGATAGGCATGCTGCTACGATAACAGAGGCGCTCCGTATCCACCTGTTCACGCCGCATGAGGTACAGGAAGTCATCAGATCAGACAATGGCGCGGAACTTATAGGAAACACGATGCAACAGCTCTGTGCGGCTTACGGAGCCCGGAAACTAGAGATTCTTCCGTTCTCAGCAGCCTCGAATGGGCTCGCAGAAAGATTTAATCTCAAGGTCATTAGGGCACTGAAATGCTATGTGAATGCGGACCCAACATTGGAGTGGGACGCAGTTCTGCCCGAGGTGGTATGTATGCTAGATTCAACATATAATAGCTCCATCGGTGACAACCCGCACTATGAAGTGTGCGGCAGAGATAAAAACCACCCGATGAGCTGGGCAGATGAGGACTTTGATCAGTCCATCTGTTACAACTACGATCACTATTACAAGAACTTAATCAAGAGGATGAAGAACATTAGGACCACTCTCAGAAGCAACTTAGCAAAATCGACTGAACAGTACACTCAGCAAGCGAACAAGAAAACGAAGAAGAGGGAGACTGCAGCTCGGACAAAGATGTTATGTTCGGCATGTGCCGCGGCCAGACGAACATAGGAAGTTTGCTCCAAATTATGAGGGCACGTATAGAGTGGTTAAGAAACTAAGCCACAGAAGTTACGTGTTAGAACACGTTACAACCCGAAAACAGAGAAGGGTACACATCAACAACATTCTCCAGGCATACCCGGAGCAGATTGATGATGTAGAAGATCTAGGACCGGCACCAAAACAACGTACACAGGCACAATCAGCACCGTCAGGTCGGGTTACGCGCCAGAGTAAGCAACTCGTGGTCCATAACTCTTTATAATATACTTGGCTTTTTGTGCAGGAAGATCACGATGGCAGCGCTCCACATCGCCATCCTCCTGTGCTGCATGGGGATCACCGCCCCGGTGGACTTTACCATGTCAGAGGGGGGGGGCAATCATCGAAGAACAAGGGAGAGCGCAACTAGTAAGTGCTCTCATGATCGTCCGGATGGAAATGACATTGCACCAGTACATCCGAATTAATGCAGTGAATGTTTATCAACAGATGACCAGTGTCCTGCAGAGGGTCGTCTCCAGCCGACAAGGATTCCAGGGGGCACAGGTAAAAACAATAGAGAGAAAGATCAACTCTGCTAGCTACATGTTCCGACGTATGTTGGAATTTCTGCCAGAAGAGGAAGTCACCGAAGCGTTCAACGTCTCATCATATCAAGAACTGGAAACCCGGTGGAGGAACGAAGTATATACAGCATTGTATGACACACCATTCAATCGCACCGCGGAAGGGTGCGAGTGCCCTTACCCGGATTGTCGACCCCCGTGCAAATACGATGACCCATTTTTCCTTACCCCAGAAATAATACAGGAGCTACGGGACAACTCGGATTACACAGATGACCAAATTAGGGAGCTGGTCGACCTCTTCAACCATGGGATTGAACCGAACAGTACCGAACCAAACCCCCCCCAGCAGCTTTGAAGCGTCGTAGGACCAAGCGTGGTTCGTTCGACTTGGGCGGACAGGTACTGAACACGGCGTTAGGAGTCGCCACAGAGGACGAGATTCAACGACTCAACACATCCATCACACAGGTCCAGGTAGCAACAGAAGGAATTCACATCCGACAGCAACATGTCGAAACATTAATAACGAACGCCCTCAACTACATCAAGCACACATTGGAAATGATGGAAGGGAACTAAGATAGGATCTAGTCCCTGCAGAATTATATACTTCTCTCACAGACAATTGATGAGCTGATGACCATCGTCAGTCAACCAGTCACCCTCGCAACGGAAGATGAAACCCGAGCAGCGTTGATGGCGTCGAACAAGATGCCACCCATACTGACAGAGAACCAGATAGCATACATAACAGCAGAAGCTAGGAAATTATTTCCACATCTTGCTATTCCCTTTCACCGTGATTTCGAGGGACGCAGTGGCACCCACGCACAAATTATGGCTACTTTCAAAACTCTTCCGACGACAGACAGGCGTATATTTTATGTATGGGTACCGCTGGTCGATGTCGAGAGGAATTATTCTGTCTACCATTTCTCACCTTTCCCGGTACTGCACAAGGAAGCTAGCCTTGTGATACCGGAGGTTCAGACATATCTTATGGTTTCGGATGAGGACTACGTCGAGGCGGAGCGACTGGAAAACTGTGATCTGCAACACAATTTGTGGTTATGCAATAATAAACTGATCTTACAGAATCAACACAACGAGAGCTGCAATAGGCAGTTGCAGTTAAATGACTCGGTCGGGATCAACGCTATATGTAAGTACAGGGTGGCGACGTTGCTCAAAGGATACTACGCCACAGAGGTCAATGTGGGGTGGCTTCTGTTCTTTGCAGAAGACACACCAGGAACGCTGGTCTGTCCCGCTTGTGCCCCCCCCCAGGACGAGTTAGGCTTTAGGAAAAGAGTAGATTCGAACCGCTTTATATTTTTTCATTTCCTGCAGCTAGGATATGGAAGAGGAATATATAAGGGCATGAAGAAAGCAGCATGACGGCGCATACGGGCGCACTGATCCCCGTGCGAGCGTATGCGTTTTGATGATGCTGAATTGCCGGCTGCAAATATGGGTGGGCAGAGGTGCGTAAAATAAAAGAAAGATCCCAGGAATATACACATAATCTAAAAAATTTACCCTCAGTCCCCCAGGCATCTCCAATGCATATAATACGAACAAACCTATTCATTCCCCTTTACAAACAAAAACCTGATGCAGAGAGAATAAGGATGATAATTTACCTTTACAGAACATAACCTAGCTGGATAGGGTTCAGAAAGTTGAACTGTAATGAAACGTGATGGTTAATAAGCTATTAAGATTAGGTAGGCTAATTGGAGATGCCAAAACCCCCTTTCTGACGGATTCCCCATAGGGGAAACCGACAAAAAGAAAATAACCAGGCATTTCAGTCTCATCGCCTATCAAGTGCCAACCCTCTCCATTTGTGATAACATCATAATCCTAGCTTCCTACATTTCCAGGAAAAAAAAACCTCACACTCCTTTAGTACAACTTCGCAAGGAGCTTGAATTGTTAAACCTCCTTGCTAGTTTGCAACTTCTTCGTCCCCTCCCTCCACAACATATTGACGAAAAATATCAGCCCATACGAGTCCCGAGTCTAAGAGAGATATGGTAGACACCTCAATAGAAATACAATAAAGATTTAAGGCTAAAAACAGGCTGACTTTTGGGTCAAACCCTTAGAGACTAAACTGTTACAACTTACAAAACTAGCGGAGACGATATTTTCACGAAATGGCAACGCTGCCACAGGCCGGTGAGGTACACCCCCATTTTTTGCTCCTAGATAATTTGAGGATATTTTGGTTAGACGTAAAACAGAATTATTGCGGAAGAAAAAATGTGCGGATTACATATTTGCCGAGAGAGTGTTTGGGGCATAAAATATTTGACGATATTCGAATTGGGTGAGAAATTTTTCGATGGGAAATATTTATCGCTAAAATAATTTGGCGTAAAAATATTGGCTTATTAAAGATTAGCGATAAGTTGGTTTGGCGAAGCATATTTAGAGTATTTTTTAGTTTGAGGGTGAAATTTTGTGCTCAGTAAGTTTTTGACTAAAGAAGTTTAGGGTATATTTTAATGGACGGAAAATTTTTCGACGTCTAAGAATTTGCTAAGGCAAATTTATAGCCAAGAAAATTGCTGGTAATTATTTTGGGCGTAGTTTTCTTGGAGACACAATAATTTGAGGTATTTCAGAGTGGCCGAACTCATGTTCAGTGTGAATACAAATATGACTATATATTTTTAGCATGAAAATAAAGTGTAGTGAACATTTTAATGTGTTTTTCGGGTGTGACAGCAATTTTTGTATGCATAACAGATTTTATCAGTAAAAATTGGCGGGCGCTACGGTATGGGGAATAGCAGGTGGAGTTTAGATTTTTGGGTACTAGCAGTCAACCCTGTCAGGAGGGGCCATCATCGAAGAGCAAGGAAGAGCGCAGTTAGTAAGTGCCCTCATGATCGTCCGGACCGAAATGACATTGCTCCAGTGCATACGAATAAATGCAGTGACTGTTTATCTACAGATGAGCAGCGTTCTGCAGATGGTCGTCTCCAGCCGACAAGAGTTCCAGAGTGCACAACTAAAAACCATTGAGAGGAAGATAAATTCCGCCAGCTACATGTTCCGACGCATGTTGGAACACCTGCCAGAAGAGGAAGTAACCGAGGCATTCAACGTATCATCTTACCAGGAACTGGAAACCCGTTGAAGGAACGAAGTGTACACCGCGTTGTATGACACACCGTTTAATCGCACTGCAACAGGGTGCGAATGTCCCTACCCAGATTGTAAACCCCCCTGCACTTACGATGATCAGTTTTTCCTTACCCCAGAGGAGATACAGGAGCTACGGGACAACTCAGACTACACGGACGACCAAATCAGAGAGCTGGTCGAATTTTTCAACCATGGTATTGAACAGAACAATACCAAACCAAACCCCCCAGCAGCTTTGAAGCGTCGCAGGACCAAACGTGGATGGTTCGACTTAGGCGGACAGGTACTGAACACCGCATTGGGGGGTCGCCACAGATGACGAAATTCAGCGACTAAACACATCGGTTACACAAGTGCAGGTGGCAACTCAAGGGATTCAGATCAGAGAACAACATGTGGAAATATTGATAACGAACGCTCTCACCTACATCAAGCACACATTGCAAATGATGGAAGGGAACTGGGATCGAATCCAATCCCTGCAGAACTATATACTCCTCTCCCAGACAATCGACGAGCTGATGACCATTGTCAGTCAACTGGTCACCCTCGCCACGGAAGACGAAACCCGAGCAGCGTTGATGGCGTCGAACAAGATGCCACCTATACTGACAGAGAACCAGGTAGCATATATATCGACAGAGGCAAAGAAATTATTTCCACACTTGGCTATCCCCTTTCACCATGATTGTGAGGGTCGCAATGGCTCCTACACACTAATCATGAATACCTTTAAAACTCTTCCGACTACAGATCGCCACATATTCTATGTATGCGTACCACTAGTTGATGTCGAAAGGAATTATTCTGTCTATCATTTCTCACCATTTCCGGTACTGCACAAGGAAGCTGGCCTTGCGATACCGGAGGTTCAGAAGTATCTCATGGTATCGGAGGAGGACTATGTTGAGACCGAACAACTGACAAACTGCGACTTACACAACAATCTTTTGCTTTGTAACAATAAATTTATCTTACAAAATCAACACAATGACAGCTGCAATGGGCAGTTGCAGTTGAATGATTCGGCTGGTATTGACGCCATATGTACATTCAGGGTGGTGACGTTACTCAAGGGATACTATGCGACTGAGCTCAAGGTGGGGTGGCTTCTGTTCTTTGCAGAAAGCACATCAGGAACGCTGGTCTGTCCCGCCGAGCGACCTCGCATAAAAAGTTATAAAGGCCTTATGCTACTCAGGATTCAGTGTGTTTTGAGGACACGGAGGAACACGTTCACTACGGTCCAGCGAGTGTATGGAGAGATACATAACCCCCATCCAACCCATCCCTCTCACCCCTTTGACTGTGCAGGCCCAAAAATATACGGCCCCGGACAAAAAACTGTTGCAGAACATTGACCAAGACCTGCTGGCCATACGTCAGTACAAGCCCCCTTTCCGATTCAAAAACGCCCATTGGACCGTTCATGCCCCCTTAGCAGAATCTGTGACTACAGTAATTTTCATGAGCATGGGCGCTGCCGCAGTGTGGGCGCTATATAGGTATTATAGGACTAGACCCTCAATCCCTCCCTTGGGGCAGGAATGCTAGGGACATTGGGGAGCTGGCACACAACCTTAACCAGAGTAATGTGACTAGGATGATTGCGGAGGGAGAGCAGTACACCTGGGAGATAGGGTACAGTCGATAGAGATGAGCATCAGAAATTTGCAGGACATGATTATACCCTTCAGGCGCAGACTCGCAGACTTGAGGACAATTGTAACGACCTAACTAGAGAGGAGCCAAAATTGAGAGCATGGGGCATCGGGGGGCCCGATAGTGAAACGGTGAAGATAGAGCAGAGGGTGAACCAGAAGGGAGTAGAGTAGACCACAGAGAGGAGGTACAAGCGGAAGTAGAGGAAGGGACAGTGGGACCCGTAGGGAACTGGGAGGAGCATGAGGAATGGTATGAAGAACAAATGGAGGAGTGGGAAGAAGAAATAGAAGAAGTAGTATACGAAGAAGACAAAGAAGAGGATCAACCCCGGGCGCCAAATCCGAGGGCGCACCGGCACATCCATGAGCCCCGGGTACCAACTCTGAGGGCGCACCGGTACCTCCGTGAGCCCCATGCGCCAACTCCGAGGGCGCACCGGCAACTCCGTTGCGTAGTTAACAGCGATCGGTATATCACCCACAATCATGATTATCGTGAGATGAAGTTAGTCTACGCAACACCACATACGACGAAACTAGCAGCGCTGCCGGTTTTCAAGGAGCCAGCATCGACAATGAGACTTAGGCGCAGAACTCCCAGTGAACAGTTCCGGATCGTCCGCACAGAACTCCAGGGAGACACCGTACTGGAAGTAATCAAATTTCATTCGGACCAACGCTCCCACACAGTGTCATCGGGGTCTTCGACCGAGGCGCATCCATGGAAGATCTTGGAGTTTGAAGCGGCATTAGATCGCTACCCAGACTCCTACAGGGTGTGCTTTTCCAAGTTCCAGTACACCGTGTAGACTACACACAGAGATGGCGAGAAAAGAGAACCTCCACCCCAGTGTTCTGTAGGATTAGAAACGTACCATTATTTGCTTCTTGTTGGAGGTGCAGGGCTTTGTTATACTGCATCTCCCTGTAGAATTAGATAGTATTAGGTCTTTCCCACAGCTCTCATTTGAGAGCAGTGGGAAGCCCTGTTCTTGTAGGAAAGGGGCTATTGTCAGTGCATCAGTCGATGGCACAAGGAAAAGGATATATAGAAGTGAGATCATATAGAAGTGTAGTTCAGTAGTTGTATAAGACGTAAAAGAATTGGGCGCAGCACACACCTATGTAGGGAAAACAGAGGAGATAGAGGAGGACAGGATAGGCAAGGGAAAAACACACCACATGCGTGGCAGAGACGGAGTTGAAGGGCCGCAAGGCATCGGAAACAGAACGGAGTGGCGCCGCCACGTCGTAAAAGAACAGAAATAGTCCCGGGCAACGGAAAGGCGCCCGGGGCGCTAGTATAAAAACTAATGGACAGGAAACCAAAGCGACTCTTGGGTACCGCGCCGTACTGTTTGGATCATTGTGTGTGGGGGCTCTGACGATTAACGTTCATACGATCTAAGCAAAGTAGCATAGGGACCAATAGAACCAGGTGTGTGCCGAGTAAAGTAAAGTGAGGACCTAGAAGGAATATACGCGAGTATAGATATAGACTTAGAGTGTTAGGGAAGAGTAGAATGTCGGGTTTAGAAGATAATATAGTTGCTCCTCTAGAGGTGAGGTCTTGATTATATATATTCAGATATCAGGGATTCATAGTAGACAAAGAAACCTGGTACTCCTTTTCCCTGATAGAAGAATTAAGGCCTTCTTGCCTTTTTGGCCTTTGTAGAAAGCTATTCATACACGTACCCCTCAGGCACGTCATGAATAATGGGACTTGTCCTTCATACGAGTTGCGACGTGCCTTCAGCACGGAAGAATGTAACCCTTGCCTGAAAAGGAGTATATTCTAACCGCATTTATGGTGTTTCATTTCTTGTAGGTAGGATCTGTAATATGAGGTACATAGTGGCATAAAGAAAGCAGCATGAAGGCGTATGCAGACGCATTAATCACCATGCGTACGTATGCGCACTGACGATGCTGAATTGCCGGCTGCAAAAATACGGAAGAGAATGCGCGACATATAGGAATTCATAGAATATAAAATAAAGATCCCAGGAATACAGAGAATGAGAAAGGTATTAGGTATTAGGTATTATAAGAAGATTTAAGCCTCCTTAAATAAGTACTAAGCTCTTCTAAGAGAGGAAAAGGAAGGGACATATAGTATGTCGATAGAGAAACGGGGAACCCATGCACGAAGGTGTTCCCACACAGGATCAACGCGCATGNAGGTAACCTACTCAAACCCCCTGGGGGCGCTACTCCCCATAACATAGGATGGGCGAACCTAACTAACCTAACCCTATGGCCTATGGCCCATCCTATGCCCCCGGAGGGGGAGAATGAGAAATATAACCCTCAGCTCCACAGGCGTCTCCAATATATATATCCCATTACTAATAAAGACTGATGCTCTAGATGCTATTAAAATTCAGCGGACAGATAAAAAGATGTGAAAAATGCTGGCAAGTGAACTTCNGAGAATGAGAAATATAACCCTCAGCTCCACAGGCGTCTCCAATATATATATCCCATTACTAATAAAGACTGATGCTCTAGATGCTATTAAAATTCAGCGGACAGATAAAAAGATGTGAAAAATGCTGGCAAGTGAACTTCAATGGTTAGGTAGGCTAATTGGAGATGCCAATACCATCTATGCGGCTTCCCCTTAAGGGAAACCGACAGTTCCTCCTCGATACAATCCCATAACAATCAATCATAATTAAACATAACTCTCAGATCCTGGCACTTCTTTTCGTGGCACGACTTGTGCCTTCAGCACCTTGCTTGATATTGGACTCGTTACCTTCATGTGTCCATCAGATAGTTACTCAAAATTTTCCTAGCCCTTCAGGCAAGCTGCGAGGTGCCTTCAGCAAGGTGGAAATGTATCTTTTCTCAGAAGAAAAGTACATTCTGTTCCGCCATATATGTGTGTTTCATTTCATGCTAAAGGATCTACGCATTAGGAGGTAATAGGTAGAACAAAGAAAGCAGAATGAAGGTGCATACTTATCATTAATCCCCATGGATATGTATGTGCGCTGATGATACTAAATTACTGGCTGCAAAAATGTGTTGGCTGATAAATAAAAAGGGCGAATAAAGCTAACCAGATAGTTCAAGATCCGATGACTAATCAAAAATAAACCCTCAGTTTCCCAGGCGTCTTCAAGATAATTTCCCTATTATTGCAATGCCTGATGCCCTGTCATATACCACTACAATCTGTCAGAAGTAAGCGCAAGGGAGGTGGTTAAAATTAACTGAGCGAAACTAGAATATTACTACCAGTGACAGTACTGTGATAATTGAAGACGTCAACCCCAGCTATGTGGATTCCCCCTAATGGAGACCGACAATCTTGGCGCCTGGAAGACGATGATTATCTTGCTGCAACCATACGTTGAAAGTATAACTGCCAGGCATAGAATAATGGTCTTCGTGACTGGCATACGATAATGATCATTGCGGCATGAATACGATAATGATCTGGGTATCAGGCATACGATATCGATCTTCTTGCCAGAGATATGATACCGATCTCGGTACCGGGCATACAATATCGATCTTGCTGTCAAGAAACGATAACGATCTTGGTGTCAGGCATACGATAACGAACTTTGTACCAGGAATACGACTATTCAGTTCTAATCTTTGTCTCAGATATAGGATGGTAATTTTCTTGGTGAAAGGCATACGATAACGACTTTGGCGACAGGCTTACGGAAATGAACTCAGTGCCAGGCATACGATGATGGTCGTGATGCCAGGCATAGAAAAACAACCTTGTTGCCAATCCTACAACAACAAAAACGGCTATTAAAGTGAAAATTGTGAGAAATAATCGACTATCAGGCCTACGCTCACCAAGCTTAGAGAAACGGTAAATTATCTAATAAAAAGCCAATAAGTCAACGATAGAAAGAACTGAAGCAAATTCATAGTTCGTAAATGTAAGAAGCTTATGAAAAGTAAATATAGTCAAGAGCAACCTGCACCGCAAACGTTGACGGCCACGTTAGGCAACACAGAATTTGGCGCAGTAATGCTCAATTGATTACTAAATCTACCCGCACAGGCCTCTACGCACAGGTAATGAAATTCAAATGAAGCTTTCCGCGACACCAAGTTGCCCAAGACGCTGGTAAACAACAGCTGATGTAAACACCTGCATATCTACATGACCGAGCGCGAATCCTGGAAGCCAGTTTCAGGCTAAAACACATTGATATGGTAAATTCGGCAGCCAAATAATTTCAAGCTCATTAATTAAGTCCGACGGTAGAGAATATAGTATTCATAACTTAGGAGTAACTACGAAACTACATATAGAGCTCTCTAGGAACGCCTACCTGTGCCAGGTAACGAAGTTTTAACGGTAAAATCCCATTGGTCAAGAAGCCTGGATTTCAATTTCATCATTACCAAATTTTGTCACTTATACCTTATGATATTACTATCATTTTATGCAATTTTCTTGAAGATCAGTCAGAAACATTTTTTAGTTATATCCTGACAAATGCTAAGACAAACATGTAGGCCAATTTACAAATAAACGATCATTACTAAAATTTAATCATTTGTGCTTTTTAAAATTTCTCGAAGATTCCTTAAATTTTCGTGAACATCCATTAACTTTTGAGTTAACCGGTATATACCTACGTCTGACTACTACGTGTCGAATATAACTCAACCAAACGGACAAACCAACCTTCACCAAAACTTTGTCACTGGAGTTTTAAAATTTAATTTTAAAATTTTTTAAATTTCTATGTTACTGAAAATCAGAAAACTAAATACGGGGACAAACAGCTTATCACAATTATGGTCAATAGCTCCTCGTAACATCCCTAACAAGTCGTAAAAATTTTGAGAAAATTTCATAACTTTTTGGAATTATGTTACCAAGAAAAGGGAGGTAGACAAACAAAATAATCGGTAAAACTGATCTTCAACAAATGATGACCATCTGCTATGCCCCTAACATGTCTAAGAATCCTTGTAAATTTCGTAGAGATTCGTCCATAGCTTTTTAAGTTGTCTAGGTGACGGACAAACGCTAAACGTAACTTCATTTTCGTAGGTATTAAAAATTTACCTACAACAGTAATTTGTTGATAAGAATAGTTAGCTCAATATATACCTACACAACTTTTTCTAAGATTTCAACATTAACGGCGCTGAATTATACTAAATGTAGAAACATAACCAACTGATGAAAATAAGTAAGAGTAGCAACTAATTGTAGCGATGTCTCACAAAATTAATCTACTTGACCACCACGGCGAGACAAGTAAACAAGTAGAACTTTGATATCTGAGTTAACATGACATGAATTATTATTCGATACCCAGTTTATCAACTGTCAGGTAAGTATGAATAACTAGGTTAGTTCGTATGAACAGCCTAAGCTACACAGAAGTGGCTAGATGAAGTTATTTTCGAAAGTGAATGTAACTTAAAATGAAATAGGAGATATATAGCTAATCTACAAAATAATTCCTTATTCAAACGGTAGCAAATCTCAAGGATAGCTTGAGACCATTTCAAAATCTTTAACGGTTAGTATAACTCATTAGCTAACATGAGACATGTAATACAGACGACGAAAACGCTACTTGAAGTTAATATTAGAGTTTGTTGAGACCACAAATCCATAAATTGAGATCCCATTTGTGAGTTACTAACTGACTCGTCACTATTAGTGCCGTGAAGACAAAGGCCTAGATTGTAAATCATATTTTACATTTAGCAGGCCAAAGTAAGTCAAGAGACATTTTTCAATTATCTCCGTAACTTTAAAAGAGAGGTACATCACACATAGCGCCAAATGCCGTAAGACGGGCTGGTTTCCATTCAGTCCATGTGCAGTAAAGGCACACAGCAGTTGTCTCTGAGAAGAAGCGCTGAATTTCTGAGGTGGCGTCCAGCGTAGTCGCTATCTTCTGTTCTGAAACCAATGAAATAGTAAAAAATCTATTCGCAAGTGAGGTATAAGTTACGACCTAGTTAAGGGGCTCAACCCAGGGATTTTAGTCAAAATTACCAGTTTTTTACTGAAAAAAGGGTCCCAAGATGCTAGGCTATTATGTTCTATAATTTTATGGGGCTACGGCACTAGACCCTCCCTCCTAAGAAGGGTTCAAAAGGGTGAAGGGCAATGAGGGTCAAAATCATGAATTTTATTTGGAAAGAGTTCTTAGGCAGTAGGCTACTGTGCGCTAAAATTTTATATGGCTACAGGCACTATTACCCTGAAAAAAAAAAAGTTTTGGAATCCTTGAACGATTCGTGACAAACTAATAGAGATCTATTTTCAATTTTACTCTTTCTTTTTATCACAGTTCAAAACCGGAAGTTTTTCGTATTTTGAAAAACTTAGTTATTGACGAAAAATTGCTATCTAAAGAAAACAAAAAGGAAAATGGAAGAGTCAGCTCTGTTACCTTGTTAGAAATGTTGCATGAATTCCACAACCATCATTGTTTTTGTTCTAGCATAAAACTCATAGATATATATTCTTTTGAATTGCAAAAAAAAAAATAGCTGATACATGAATTTTCTCAAAAGCTCAGGCCATAGACCAGACGATTCGCTGACTGGACACTGGCCCCTAAGGCAGATTTCGGTCTCGCAATTAGGCCCGAGTCCACGGCGCAGACGCATATTTATATGTCCTCCCAATATCTTCTAGACTTTGTTTAGCTATTTGACTTAATTTTTTTGCATTCAGTTATGTTTGGCAAACCTGTACGTACTTCTATAACTTCTATGCGTAACAAATTCACAATAATATTTTTAAAGCCTGAAGCGTTATTACGTAGAGTAGCTGTTGAGGACATCCTGTAGTATTTGCAGTTGAGTAAAACTATTTCGCAACAGTTTGTTAAACAGAAGCTTCTCAAGCTGGTGGTATGCTCGATTTGTAACGAAATGCCAAATAAGCAGTTGACGAAAATGTTGATAAAATTTATTGGTATACGGGCTACAAGCGAGATGATTAGAACAAACAGCAGAGCTGAAGGGTGGGTGAATCGGAGCAGCTTGCAGACATGAAGTGATGAAGCCGTGCTAGCAGTGAAGTGATGAAGCCTTGGTAGCAGTGAAGAGATTCAGCTTTGGATGCAGTGAAGTGATATATATAGCAATGATAGCAGTGAAGTGATGTAGCATTGGCAGGCCCTCACTAATCTAACAATGGCGTCTGTGAAGTGATGTGGCATTGGCCTTCGTAAAGTGATCTAAGATTGGCAGTTGCGAAGTGATGTAACATTGGCAGCTGTGAAGTGATGTAATGTAGGCCACCATGGAGTAAATTATCTCCAGCCCGGCAACAATGAAGTGATGTAACTTTGGCAACTATTAAATAATATGTGTAATGGATAACTATGAAGTGATGTAACATGGTCATCTATTAAATCATGAAATGCAGGCAACCCTGGAGCAATGTAAAATAGTCATCCACTAAATTATGCAATGTAGGTAACCATGAAGTGATTAAACATAGTAATCCATGAAATCATGTAATGTAGGCAACCATGACGTGATGACGGGAGCAACTATGATGTCATTCAACTTAGGCAGCAATGGAATGATTAAACTTTCGCAACTATTGAAGTGATTCAACTTAGGCAACCATTAAGTGACGCAACATGGGTAAAAATGAAGTGATATAGCGTAGGCAACCACAAAGTGGCGTAGTAGATATTCCTAGGTAGTAATGTGAAATGACATGCTGCAACTGTATGTATATGGTTTCAATGAGGAAGGGTTGTATGAGCACCAAGATATCACTTTAATGTCTTTTAACGGCTGTCCTAGTATATCTCATGGCTAAATATGCATTTTTAGTTCATGGCTACTAATGTGGTTTTATTCTCTAGTATAACCGTGGTTTTAATCAGGGTTTTCAGTATTGCTAGGATCTTTTAACCTACTTTTCCTTGCGGCTATAGGGATGAGCTCTACCAAAAGCTCTGCATAGGTACATCAATTTCTGAGGTTATTGCTCCAAATCCGTCGTTGAAAAAAAAGAACACTGAATTGTATGTGATATTAAAATACTCAACATGTAGTCTCTGTGTGCCGATTTCTTCTATAAATTTTAGTATTCTTTAAAATTGTCATGAATAGGGCTGTGACAATATGCTTTAAGCGTAAAACAATACCTATTCCTGAGCATATTTTACTGTTAGAGCATATGTTTTTATTCTCATAAAATAAAGTTTATTCTTATTCCTAAAGATATATGCTCATAAATAGAGAATATTATTGTTTCTGAAATCGTATGATGCCATCCGCATACACATAACAGATGAATATACACTAATAATATACAAAAACAGTTGTCATACATGCATGACTAATGTTATAAAGGTATGACCGATGTTATAATATTAATTAATTAATCATTTGTATAAAAAGATAGACAACTCCAGTAGAAGCATTTTTTTTCGCTTATTTCCTCGCACATTGGTAATTAAGAAATTAGGTACAGTAAAATCTAGAAAAAAGCAGTGCATCACTGCAATTTAGAAATTTATCAAGAAGATAATCATGCCTTAATACTCAGTGTTACCCATGCTCTATACAGGAATATGTAGAGCAATGTTAAGGATACTGTATATTTTAGTTAGAGATACCGTAAAGTAGGCACAATAATTACATGTATAGTAATATAGTGCATGGTGTCTTCAAAGTTATTAAGGTGTAGAGTAAAACCCAGGGAACTCGGCCCTCGCAAACTCGGGAACCCGCCTAGTTCGGCACTCTTGTGATTTGCCGAGTTGCAGCTCGGCACAGTTTTTTTTTTTTTTTTTTGCCGAGCTAAATGAAAAAATAGCCAGAGCTGTTTTGCCAAGTTGTAGCTCGGCAATTACGTCATGTTGTGAAGCTATAGGGAAAAATCAGGGCCGTGCGGAGATCTAAAGCTCAGAAAGCGCCTCTAAAATTGCCAGCAAGCCGAGTTAAGGAACTATGAACTATATGTGCAGTACTGTTTGATGCAATTTGGGTGTCATTTAGGCAAACATTTCATTTCGTAGTCCGCAATGGGCATTTTTTATATAGGTGTTTAATGGGTGTTTACGACCTACGGCAATTCGCGCCGTAGCTCGGCAAGGTTTTTGCCGACGTTGTCAGTACCCGCTTAACTCGGCAGCTTCACGAACTCGGCAAGGCTTTCTCCCCGTGCTTGCCGAGTTCTCAGGGTTTTACTGTACTATATTTCTAATGTTTTCCTAAGTTTTTATACGGTTATCTCCTAAAAGGGAAATTCCTTTCTTATTCTGAAAAATCATGTGGATTGTAAAACGCAAAAATGATAGCCATAGCCTATGTATTTTAGAGCATAATAAGCAACAAGAGCCTATTTTAGAGCATAAAAAGCTTATTATAGGGCATAAAAAGCATATTTTAGAGCACAAATGCACATTTTTAGAGCATAAAGAGCATATAATTATCTAAAAGCATATTGTCACAGCCCTAGTGATGATTTTTCAATTATTTTTGGTGTCTGACACTATGATATATAGGTATCGCCTACTGAAGATAAATGATTGTGAATTTAGATTCCCTGCTCTGCAAGACATTTCTTGCCTTTGAGGTCTCTGTGATTATTAGAACTTATTTTATCAACACTTACGTAAATCAGTCTCCAGTCCCAAATGCGAGAGGCCTGATTCCAGTGTCCAGTCAATGTATGGTGTGGTCTATGATCAGGCCTAAATCAAAAACGTTGCGGAAGCAAAATGTGTTTATTTTTTAAAATGTCTTAGACCAATCGACCCACAAATAAGTATTTTTTTCTGATATATCTGTTTTGATCCCAATGGTGAGTAGTCATACAATCTATAAAATTAACAGCTATGTTTCTTCGTGTGTTACGCTCTTCAACAATAGATAGGGGAAAATTCAACTTGTAAGCTCTGATTTTCGTTGGTGGGAAGTTCAACCACAGCTGTTTTCTTTCAGCTCGCTCTTAGAAAAATATTCAACCAGTTTCGAAGCGAAAACATGAAGTTCATTTTGCACACGTCATATCTACCATGATACCAAATTTAATTTCTTGTAATATTTACGTTGCTGGGGTTGCATACCGATTAAAATATGGGAAAATCCGATCGTAGCCATAATACGGTTCAAACGAAGCTGTTCTCAACTGCCTCATTCTAAACTGCATTTTTCAAGTGCAAGTGCAGTGCGACGTTTAAGGAAATGACGTATATTAAGAGAAAAAGTACTTTCAGCGACATGAATTTTTCTTAATGGGCTGAGTGTTGAATAATGTTGGCAGGCTATCATATATCAAGTGTAAAGCAGCCACGGGTCCCGTAATAGAATTAAAATCATCAAATACTCCGTTGAAGATGGAACCGTTAAAAATATGAAGGTCTAAATAATGTTATTTTCAGACGATCATCAACAAAGGATAGTGAAGGCAATGAGAAAAGTACCTCCTAAAAGCGAGATTGCTATGTTTGCTTATGCTGTCTTTATATCTCTATAATGATTACAGGGGCGAAAACTTTGCTAGTAAAATATCTGCGAGATCCACCAGTAATATGGTGTCTAGATATGTTGTGCATGTACAGGGTGACTTCGGGCGCGCGCACGCCTACGTAGAAGTTGCATTGCCGCGCAATTCGGCATCAGATTGGACATTGCTATGCCACTGAAAAGAATATCTAAGTATGAGTTATTTCTGGGATTTTGTACGTTGTAACAAGCAGCAATTAATGGCCAAGTATCGGGAATATGTACCCCTACTTTTGAGTAGTTTATAGTTGCAATGACACATAGTTTTAGCGTGATTTTCCAGCGCTATTTGTTGTAGTCACGGCAACGTGACGGCCAAAGCAAAAAGTTAAGTGGCTGACCAATTATTACGATAGTTTGTCCACACTATTAGGGATGGACTTGCTACGAGCTGGAACACGGGAGCGCTTCACATTCTTGGAACAGATGTTTCTGTGCGTATGATAGCGGTTGAATTGATCAAGATACATGGATTGCAAAACATATGTTCAGTTGTGAATTGAAACTCAATACTAATACTCTAAAGTGAGCACGTGGCCCTCGCTGTTGTGGAATAGCTGCCGCGGCTCAGAGTTTAAGCAGTTTTTGAAGCCAATAATATTAGATAAGTGAGCCGAACCTGTCTACACCACAGCGCAAGGGGAAAGCTATGGTGCAACGTTGCAATGTTTCGACTCTCGTGTGCAGCGCACTCGAGGTTTCACGCAGTACGTTAGGATTGAGGAACCGGCGCTATAATATTATATCGGTAGGTT
>LQNS02278154.1:4720240-4731307 GCA_001587735.2 Parhyale hawaiensis
ACCCGTGAGGGACTAATGGGATGCATACCCGTGAGGGACTTATGGGATGCATACCCGTGAGGGACTTATGGGATGCATACCCGTGAGGGACTTATGGGATGCATACCCGTGAGGGACTAATGGGATGCATACCCGTGAGGGACTAATGGGATGCATACCCGTGAGGGACTTATGGGATGCATACCCGTGAGGGACTAATGGGATGCATACCCGTGAGGGACTTATGGGATGCATACCCGTGAGGGACTAATGGGATGTGATATTTCCCAAACGTCGCCAGTGGCCCACGTTGCTGACATCACAAGACCCGCGCGTAGTTTCAGCGTCGCCAAGCCAGGCATATGGTCTGGGGCGTGTCACCACAACAGACCATCAAACACTACACTCGTTGCTACAGCCACAGTAAATTCTTTCAGATTAGAATAGACCATCGAAAAAAGTTGTGACTCCTCTAAGAAGACTATTACAAAATTCAACTATCTTCAATGCCAAATTCCAGACTATTTTATAGAAACTATTTGCAAATTCATTATGTCTCCAACGCTTTATGGTAGGGGTTTTTAATTTCAAAATTCAGTTGCTATTGTGGGTGTTTAGAAGAATTTGGGGCCGACACGGAAAATCACATCTCATATTTTTCTCTTTCTTCGCCTTCTCGCCCCGTTCTCTATGGAAGCATTGTAACTAAAGGCCATTTGGCCTCTGCCAGAAAGAAATTACCCATGACCTGCTCTCCTTTTGTCTAAATTGGTCCTAAAATTAAAAAAAAATGAAATAAAAGCAGTTCCTACAACTCTGCGTAAGATGCCAAATTGCAAAATTGTATCACTCCTCTAATAACTGAATGGGGCGCAGGGCCGCTAACCGTAAAGTCTACAGTAAATCAGCGGTAAGAATTCCCAATAGGACCTCACAAAAAGGTCTGCCGAGCGATAAAACCTAGAAAACTAGCACGAAATTCCTACCTTCAGGCACACCTATAGCTTTGATTGTTGATAGTGCATTGGTGTGTAGAGTGGTTCGCTTTTTCTAAATAATGTCTTCCATGCGACGATGTTCAGGTGTGAGAGTTGCCGTGTACAAGTGGAATTGATGGCTTGAAAAGCGTCGCCTGGACCCCGTCCAAAGGCACTCAAGGACTGTACACCATAGCAGAACTCAAAGGGCACATCCACTTGGGTGCCAAGATTAACCCTTAAATGCCTGATTTAATCATAGCACACCCGTAGAAATAACACTATTGGTATATGTTGCATATATGGCACGCTATGCATTTAAGGGTTAAGCCGCTTGAAACTTTAGGTATAGGTGCGCTGGCTTCGACCAGATGAACTATGTTTCAGGCCTTGACTCTCGATTGGTTGCTCTTGGACTTCCAAAAACTCAATCTTGCTCCGTAAAATTAAGTTTTCAGCAGGCTCAAAGTAATCGCGTTGCCTCTGACATTTGCAGCGCGATTCCAAGAGACAAAGCCAAGGCTTCTGTCTGAAGTTCCGGACAAGTCAAGCCTCCAATGTATAATTTCGGCACCCAATAGAACACGCCTAAAGTAAAATCACGGAACGTGCGTATAGCGGATCGAAAGTTATTTGTCCAAAAGATATAAGTGAAATCAGTTGTGTGAACGGCAGGGTAACATTAAAATGGTATCTTGCGCGTATTTTGACATTAATAGTGCACTGGAAAATGAAAACTGCTCGATTTTTGGAAATTTTGAGTAACGAAGATGCGTAAATGAAAATCCACGAAGACGCGTACGCGCTATTGAGCGAGTTACTCATTCTGGGACAAAAAAATATGAGACAGTTAAATTACAACTAAATCAATACAGGTAAAGCTAATACAACAGTCGTTTCTATAACCGCTGTCTCCTACAACCCACTCAGTATTGCTATGCATGTAATCGCCCTCAGAGGTATATTCTGGCCGGCCTTTTCCTGTCAAAATATATATGGACATCATTTGCCTAAGGCCTGTCCCAAGTACCTTCAGCGCAGATTTTCTGGCTCGCCGCAGTTCCTGCTGATGAGGTTAGTTTGTAGAGTCAGGTAGGTCTTTCGTACAGCCCCTTCTGTGCCGTGAGGTGGGCCGCCGATCGAATGGTGGCAAGTGACTCATCCCACAATCGACGCTTCTACCTTCTCTCGTGTGGGGGCCACGGAAGGGAATCTCCGCACTGGGGGTTCTTTTTTTTTTTGGCCTTTCTTTCTCTTTCTTCGGTTCGTCGCTCTGTGCCTCCTAGCTGAGCAAAAAGCCGTTCCGTATAAAGGGTTTAATATCTTCCGCGCTTAATTTATTAATGCCAGCAGTAACGCGCTGGCCACTTTGAGGACAATTAAACTTTAAAGAGTTCGAATTAGCCCTTCACCGGGCAAGTGACCGTATTCGGTCGCTTTCGTTACTTCATACGAGAACGTGTTTTAGCCGCCAGGCAGAAAAACTGACGGAAGAACCACTAAAAATCCTGCGATGCGACTAATGTTGCAGCGTCTGAAACCCCATAGCTTCCAGTATCACTATTCAAAAGCATTATATCAAGTAACGACTTACTATTATCATGTCTTTTCGCACTCTTGTATTGAAGTAGCTATTGATAAAAACTATAGCTTACTCAAGCCAGGAATCTCTACGTACGGTCAGTAACCTTGCCAATAGCCGTGCAGCTCAAGGATAGTTTGCGCACATGCACAAAATTTCAAGTGATATTTTGTCAGCAATATTTTTGTTTCTTCGAAGATGATGGTGGAGTAAAGTCCAAGGATATTAATCATCCCTATTTATGGAGTACGTATAGCACTGACACATTACCAGTCTGTAAAATTGTAAAAAAAAGTTTTTACAGCTGTATTATCGAAAACAATGCGAAAACTAGGGCACTCTGAGAGCGCATACCTCGATGCGCCAAGTGAGGCAACGGTAGAAAACAATTTAAATTGGCTCTGAAACCATAACTTTCTTTGTATAAACTCCAAAATCTGATCATTTGAGCCTTTTTATATTAATAACAGCTTGTCCAATTTTCTTGAAGATCCGTTCATAACTTTTTGAGTTATACTTTTAACAAACGTTAAGACAAACATGAGTCAAACATACAAACGAACAAACCGATCTGCACCAAAATATGATCATTTATGTCTTTTAACATTACTAACAACCCCTATGAATTTCATAAAAATCCATTCATTATTTATTGAGCTATTGTGCTAAAAAGCATAAAATTAAAAACAGTGACAGAAAATCAACGAACTAACGGATCATTACTAAAATTTGGTCCTTTACTCTTTTTTATATACCTAACAACTCATGATAATTATATCAACATCCATTTATAACTTTTTGAGTTAGGTCATCGAGAAAAATGAGGCAGATAAATAAATAAACAAACAAACGGATGGACATATCTTCACCAAAAGTTAATCATCTGTTTCTCCTAACATATACCTAACAATCCCTGTAAATTTCATCCAAATCGGTTTATAACTTTTTGAGTTATCTTGGGGACAGACAAAGATACAGACAGACAGACAGACAAACACGACGAAAACATAACTTCCTTGGCGGAGGTAAAAATAGATATGCACGCCAGTTGGTGTCTCTTTTAGAAAACTGCGCAGACGGGCTCCAAACGTCTGTCTAATTAGCTCCGTTTCACTATCAGCTGCTGTGGTAAAACCACACAGCTCAACACAGTGAAAATACAAACCATTTGTAATTTCGCTAATGAGTTTTTCTTCGAAGCAAAATGCACAGCACAACTCAGTTACAAAATATGATGAATGCTCATGGTCCATAATTTTATAAGAAGTTCTGTTCTGCCATTTTTATGATAGATATGAGGTGATACGCATAACTTTACAAAAAAAATAGTGAAGTTTCTGTAATAGATAAGGAATTCTACATGGCTCTATGTACAAGGGTTAAACGGTACTGTCTATCACGATTAAAAAACTAATAATAACACTGTCCATTATTCATAAGATGTTTTATTCCTTTAAATGTATGAAAGTAAATATGTATACATATATGTATGACGGTTGACTGAATAAATTTTTTAATTCCTTTGATGTATAAGGAGTATATTGCTCCAGTGTGTGAAGCACAATTAGAATAAATAATCGATGATTGTTACGTTTATCACTATTAACGCTACACGCCTAGGCTTCCACGGACAGATAAAGAAACCCAAAGCTAGAGAGCACTAGCTGCTCCCAAATTTGAAAGTTCGGAATCTTTTGATAATTATTTCTGCATAAATCGAGAGCTCATTTTTTTTCAATTTGACAGAACAGGAAAAAGACCCTACCTTGACTTTAATATGAATATCATATAATATGAATCAACAGATAATTGGTTGTATGTTTACTTGCTTTATCTGTTGGTTCTCTATCAGTATTACATAGTACAATAAATTCAATTTCTCAAAGATAATTGAACCGAAGCGTTGCCCAAAATGATATCTAAGCACCGCAAACGTGTGAAGTACCTCTTTGCTGTAGCATAGTTATTGAATATCACTTCAGTTCCCCAGCGATCTTTGGCTGCTCCCACTGTTTGTGCGCAGAGCGAATGGAGAGCAGCAAAGGAAATGAAAGGGGCATTCTTCAGAACAGACCCACATAGAAGAGCTAACAGCACGAGGTTTCCTTAGCGTAATTAGTTTTGCCGTCATCTTATGACGTCAAGGTTTGCTGGTGATGATATAGTACTGCTCATATAAGTTTCAGTTAATGTTAGATTTTAAGGGAGTTCTCTTATGGAGAATAGGTACAAGTGAGGTTCACTCAGCCGTGACGTCCTGTGATCTCAACAGATAACTAGAGTTTTGAAGCCGAAATTAAACACCTGTTTATTAAAGTAGGCTCTTGCTTATTATGAAGAGTTTATTATGATCCGCGAATATTTAAAAAAATCTCTGCAACGAAGGGTACAATTTGGCAACCTATACGACAGTGATGATCACGGAATGCAAATAAAAGGAGAACCAGATAAGGAAACCAATTGCATACGATTGCATTTGCATTGATCAGAGGCAGCAAACTAGGAAAGACAAGACTGCTGTCCCAAAAGCCTAGCTAACAACAGCAAGGGCAACCAACACGATCCTCCTTGGGTCGCTGCTCGCTAGAGCATAGGACGGACGAACCTAGCCAGAACCTACGGCCCAAAACCCATCCCGTGCAGATGGGAACCAATAAATGGTATGTGATCATGCGACCCCCTCTCGGATCAACGCAAATAAGCACAGCCATTAGAAAATGCAGAAGCTTATCAGGATATCCAGTAGGAGTAGATATGAGAAGAGGAGTAAAGTTCCCTACAGCAAAAGTCACACTAAGATAAATAAATGTGAATGGCAAATCCGTACCTGAAAAATAGTCTGCGCTGCCCCGCATAGGATACTATAAAAATCAGCACTATTAAAGCAATAAGAATGTCACTAGTGATCACCGCGCAGCACCACCAGCACTATTCAAACAAGAACACGGGGCACCGGCTGCATCAGACCTCAGCAGCGGTCAGCCACGTCATCCCAAGGTGCGGTCACGTCATACCGTTCGTTACAAATAGGAGATAGGCTGCGATCTACAACAAGATAACGCCGGAGAAAGTCGCACGTGAGCATCCGACTTGATGCATCTAATCTTCTATAACATGCCCCTCTCATACCGCACCGTGTCGGCTACAACACATCTCGTCTACTCTGACACACTACCTACCTACCTAACACACATTACTTACCAAAACGCACGTACCTAGGCTATGACACACATAGGTCGCTGCCCAAGGGAAACTAATACACTACCTAAGAACTTAGACGTAATTAAGCCTTCTGAACGTCTTCCCATTAGTCCCGTTTTACTTCCTTGCACTTTCATACCTATTTTTAATGACGGGGATTCATTCCATTCTTTTTTTATGTGGAATTTTTGTATCTCCTCTGTGGGAACACCCTCCTTCACGGGCTCTGCATATCAATGGAAATACTATACGAGCCTTGCTTATTATTCTGGTATACAACTTGAGGAGGTTGAAGCTAAAACTATTCAGTGAAAGAATCTTTTATTTTGATTTCTGATTACTAAAATTCACTATCCCTATGCTTTCTTGTTACTAATCCTCATTAAGCCATAGTACTTTGGAAATGCGCAATATAGTATGTGATCTTTCGAGCTTGTTAATTTATGTTCACGTTTTTATTGATCTAATAGAAGTGGAAAATTTATCTGCTGTCAAACATTCTCATTTTCATTTTGAAATAGTCGTGCAATTGTGCGACATATCTGCTTAGTTCATTCTTTCATGACTGTTACTGAAGTTTGCTCCCAATATCACACCAATTTTAATTTTTCAAGCCTCTTTTCTTGTGCCTTCAATGGCGAAGCACATTTAGATTCCACGGATATCAATACTTTTTTATTATTATATATAGCTGTGCAATAAATGTACTGCAGAAACTAAACCACACTCGGCCAATTTTATTTATAAACGTGTCTTGCTTAGCAAACCTAGTGGCTCATCTTTGCCAATTTTCTTTTTATGAGCTCCCCCAGTAAGGGAATGTTTGTCTGTCTATCTGTCTGTCTCTCAACAACACACAATTCACAACCTTATAGAAGGATTTCCATGAAATGTAAAGAAACTGCGCAAAATGTTCTTCTATGTATGATTAACTTCTGGTGGTCCTCTGCCAGCCCATTTACTTGCTGCCCGCTTGTCTGCTTGGCTTTCGGCTACATCACTCAATTGTTTTAGCTGACTCTTCCTCAAATTAACAGGGACTGTTCAGAATGTCAAGAAAAACAGTAACTATTGTTGAACAAATTTTGGCGATAATCCGTTTGTTTCTTTGTTATTTTGTCTGTCAATCTTCCATTCTGTGAACAGTGCGTTGCTTGGTGGGAGTTTGCTGCTCTGTGAATGCAACTCTGGTTAGACTGTAGAACATAGCTTCTGCCGACTGGAACTTCGATAATTTCGTGCGACGACTAAGAAGCTGGAATGGAAAGAAAGAAAAGAAAGAAAAAAAAAACAGTTAGTGTTCTCATATGGTACTGTGTCCAACAAGATCAGGGCACAGCACCTGAGGTTTTCATGATTACAACTAACTTAATAATAATAGTAAACACTAGCATCAGAGAGTTATACATAATTATGGTCTGCTGAGAGTCACTGGCACAATGCCTACAAAACATAAAGTAGCTGGAACCTGTCGAAATACCTCAGAGCAAAAGCATTTATTTTTAATAAAATCTCAAACCCGCATCATAAATACAAAGAGGCACACACGTTTCAACATTAACAAAACTTTGGACTTTAATGCCAAATTAGCTGGACCCGTGAAAAAAATTCACATTTTACTAACTGTATTTTAAGTGTTTCGAAAATTCCTGATACCGGTATGCTTGTTGCTAAATTTTAATGTAGTTAGTTGCACATCTAATATTATCGTGCTTATAAGGGTAATTCGGTAGCTGCACTCTCAGTAGGTAGTTGCCTTTTGGGGGTAGTTAAAACTTCCCAGCGGTAGTTGTCCTCCTAGGGGTAGTTGTTCTCCCAGTGGATAGTTGTCCTTCCAAGGGGTAGTTACCCTCATATGCGGATAGTACTGTTGTCCTGCTATTAAGGTATCTGTTCTCTAGAAGACCTGTGGATATTCTAAGGTTGGTAAATAGTTTAACCTGAGGTAGTGCTTCTAACTTGAACCAATCCGTCTGAGCCTACGTCCCTCTACCTTAATCTCGCGAAACCTTTCCTGGTATTTTTATTTCATCACTAAAATTAATCACGAATTTTTTCTGTAAGCAAAGAATTTGCACTTGTGCCTTGATAAAGACAGAAACATGACTGCGCTTCTTACATTGTTCTCCAATGTATTTAAACACCTTTTCTAAGCTCTATTTCTCACAGTTTCCAGGTAATTTAGCCCTTTCTTATCTTAGGGTTTTCTATTTTTTTGTCTGCGTATTTGATTCTTTTCCCTATTTAGGGACCCGTGGGTACTGATCAATAGCCTCTTTTTTTCTGCTGTTTAATGCCATAGCTAGGTGATAAAAGAAAGCAGATTCGGTCAATTTCTTCACTAGCAGCAGGGTAATCTTCTGTTCTCAAGCTGTCATTGTATTTGCTCAGAGATCGCACTGTTGTAACCGAATTCCCGCGGTGGCAGTTAACAATAATCCAGATTCCAACATGCTGACACAGAACAGCTCAGGTGCATAAAAATCTACAATATAATAAAGACCGACGTGTATTTATCGGTTTGTTTGTGTATTTATGTATTTATCTGTTAATCCATTTTCTGTCACGCTTTAACAGAACAGACAGGCGGAAATTAGCCCAGGTTAGAGTCTCTGGTCGTCCTCTCAAGCTCCATTGAATAGTGATGGGTAGAAAATAGGACGGGTTGCAGAAGAAGGCAAACGTATCTTACTCAGGGACAGTTGAAATTCAAATAATGAAGACATGGCAGGCTTATTCTGATTTGTACGAATATTAGCTCCTCCCATGGAGCTTCTAATGGGACCTCCTTGGCTCCTCCATACATCGTATTTACAGTAAAGTATCGGACGACCATTTGTCTGAATGCACTACTTGCATTGCCGAAATTGAACTCGCAGCACTGAAGATATCTGAAGCTTCCATTGTCTCTCATGCATATTGATTCGTAGTTTCTTCCCACAGGTGATTTCGTTGCTTCACTTGTTCTCCCAAATTTAATTCAATGGTCGATGCAACAGCTTTACTTACTTGTGGGATACTTGTGGGAAGTACGGCCCGTCCCCCGTGGGTATTGGAGCCGCTTTGGTGCTCAGCTGATAGAAGTTAGAACATCTTCTCCAGTTGGCTGGCTTGGAGNCTGGCTGGTGAGTAGAGAAGGCAGTGTTGCTGGTAGGGCTAGTCTGCGGCATGAAGAAAGTATGGTCTCTCTTCTAAAGGCGTAGGAGGGGCACTCTAGGAATAGATGTTGGAGAGTCAGGGGAGAATCACAGCTGTTGCAGAATGGTGGAGGAGAAATAAAAACCACTGGACCTGTATAAGCTAGCCTACCGTATCCACAATACCAAATCTAAGCTATTACTTTGAGCGTTGCCGATTGGGCTGCAATAAGCTATGAATTTTCTCCCTTTCAGAGAGGGAAAAAAAGTTTCGATACTGAGCGGCTATGAAGCCGTAAGCGCTCATCTCAGGGTGCCTAGGTTAACAGTTGTAACTAGAACACTGTGAGACCGCATACCCCCGCCAAGTAAGGCAACAGCAGCAAAAAATTCAAATTGCTCTGAAACCATGATATTCTTTGTATCAATTCTGAAATCTAATAATTTGTGCCTTTAATAGTAATAACAGTTGTGCCATTTTTTTGAAGATCCGTTCATAACTTTTTGAGTTATGCTGCTAACAAATGTTATTACAAATATGAGTCAAACATACAAACGAACCAACCGATCTGCACCAAAATTTAATCATTTATGTCTTTTAACATTAAAAACAACAACAATAAATTTCATAAAAATCCATTTATCAATTTTGGAGTTATTGTGCTAACAAGCATAAAATTAAAAACGGTGACAAACAAACGAACGAACAAACGGATCATCAAAAAAAAATTAATCATTTACTCTTTGTGATATATCTCGCAACACATATGAATTTCATTCAAATCCGCCCATAACTTTTGAGTTATGGCATTGAGAAAAATGAGGCAGACAAGCAAACAAACGGATGGACGGATCTTCACCAAATGGCAAAAGTTAATCATCTGTTCCTCCTAACATACCTAACAATCCTTGTAATTTTCGTCAAAATCCGTCCGTAACTTTTTGAGTTATCTTGGTGACAGACAAACGGACAGACCGAGAGATAAAGAGACAAACCAGACGAAAACATAACCTCCTTCGCGGAGGTAATAACGAATGTATTATTAATGAAGAAGGTCATCACAAATTCTTCGCTGTCATTTTATGACAGCACGGGTCCTTTAGTATTATTGGAAAGACCTTGCCCTGTTGTATCCGATTGATGATCCTCGCCGCATCATAGAACCCTACGTCAGCTTCATGATACTGCCTGATTCACATTGTTTGAAAGTTTTACCTATTTTCTTCCAAGCTATTTGACTCATGACCGCTGCTGAGCTTTAAAGCTATTCTCCCTAATTATCACCCGCAAACAAAGTGAGAGAGGTGATAATGTTTTCGGAGGGTTAAAGTTGGTAAATTTAGTTCTTGAAATCCTACAAAACTTAGCCAGGTTACCAGAGGAAGGTTTAACTATGATACTAGATATTCCTTAGGTATAAATGAAATTTTCAATCAATCATTTACATGGTTGAAAATTTTATTTGTGCCTTTGGAACATCCGGTATCATAGTTACACCTTCATATGGTCACCTCTCTAAACTTCGCAAGATTTAAGAACTAAATTTACCAATTTTGACACTCCCACCTGATGAGCGGGAGAACAGCGAAACGTACGTCATGGGTATCAAAATTTCTTTAACTGCTTCTAATGGAAATATATATATATATATATATATATTTGTATTCTGGTTGTAGATGGCGTACACATTGAAGAATTAGATCAGAAGCAAATCATTTAGTTGTCGAAAAGGAGAAGCGTCTCCTTTTCGACAAGCATTGTATGTTCCTGCCGATATTCAACGTTGCGAGAAATCTATATTTGCAGTCTGCACTTCCGAGTCGAATTTTTGACAGTAGTTTGTTACGTTTACGCCAGCTGTAGGATTCGTAACTATTATGGAGTCTACCATGCAGATGTGCCACCTATTGAAACCCGTACACGTTGTAAACTGTCGCTTTAAGTACTTCTGTGTGTCTGTACTTAGTGCAGTAGCTGAAGTGAACACGATGGACTTAGTTTAAAAAACGACAAAACATTTGTATTAGAGAAAATGTCATTTATAGCTTTCGTTAAACCGGTATCATATTTGGTTACAGGTCAATTCGGACCCCTGGACAACTCAGACCCCCCAACTCAGACCCTCCCAACTCAGACCCCCCAACTCAGACCCCACCGACTCAGACCCACCCAACTCAGACCCCGGCCAAC
>LQNS02278154.1:4742184-4753444 GCA_001587735.2 Parhyale hawaiensis
GTGGCAACTGCTGGTGAGTACAGGGTGAGAAAAGCATTAATTTGGTTTTATTCTCATGAGCAGTTAATCTATTTTGAGTTAACCATTCAGACAACACATTTAAAAAAGTTTGCATATCATGCAGTTACAGCAGCTTGAAAATTACTACTATTGGTGTAGAAAACTGCGTCATCCGCATACAATACACAATCCAGAGATCGTTCACTGCCAAAATCCGAGGCATGAAAGACGAAAGACTGGCTCAACTTCAAATGTACTCAATTCAAAGGAGATTCGAGCGCTTTACGGTCATATATATTTGGAAAATTCTAGAAGGAAATACTGTCAATGTCTATGGGCGAATCCAGGCCAGACACTCGAACCGTATTGGTCGCACTTGTGAGGTGCGCATTCCGATCAAAACTGGTGGTGATGCGATAGCCACAAAGTATTCCAGTAGTTTCGTAGTCCGAGGGGCGAGATTATTCAACAAAATGCCTCGTCACATTCGAAATGTCACCGGTACAGAGACTGCGAAATTTAAACACTTACAGGACGCATTCCTACTGATAGTGCCAGATAAACCTTCTGTAAGCAGCTACGTGAACTGTGGGGATAACTCGCTGTTAGCCACCCCGTTGGACACGGACTGCAGCATCACCTCTGCACAAAATGGGCCGCGTGCGTAACGTCGCCTGGACCTCGTTCGAAGTATCATCAAAGGTGTCAAAGGTGTATTATTATTAAAACATCACGCTTGAGCTCCCACGGACAGGTAACACAACCAAAATGAAGCACCTTACAACACCGGGAAGCCCAAAAAGCTGCTAAAGGAAATCCAGCAACAAATCATTAACAGCTGACTTAAATGCCTGCAGGCCAGTGCGACCGAAAGACGATGCCAGCTACAAATTCCAAACCTTAACCGACCAGGGCACGGAAGCACCGACCGAACTGATTAGTTCGACATCCAACATCCTCGAACGTGAAAGAGTGCGCGCAGCACGTGTTTCTCTCCTAAAAACCTTGAGGGCAGGGATAGAAAAATACAACCAATGCCTCTCATTGTTGTACAACTTATAAAACATACAAAGGTCGACTACCCTTCTCCGGTGGGACAAGTTCACCAGATCATTATCATCAGCAGCTGAAACCCAGACCAGTGAGCAATAGTCCAACACAGGCAGCAAAAAAGCATCAAAATATCTGCGGACAACCTCACTCTCACCAAACACAGAATTCACCTCAAGCAGGAGCCCAATCTTAGTGGAAGCACGTGACACCAACCTCCTAATATGCGGCTCAAAAGTACGCTTCTCATCAAAGACAACATCAAGAATCTCCAAGGATCTAGACTCCTGAAGCAAAGAGTCATGGGGATGCTGCGGTACAAGTTTCAGAGACAGACTGATAATCTTCGAGTTGGTCTTACTGGGATTCAGCTTCATACTGCAGGCCGAACACGGTCACATGAGCGACAGGCAAGCTGCCCAAGGGTTACGAGATGCAACAGGTTAACCCACGGGGCGGGGCCAAGCTGTAGAGCATAATGGGAAATGGGCTTGTGACGTCATAAAAACCTAGTACGTCTATCAGTAGCTATTTTGCACTGTTTCTTCATTATTTCATTTGGGCCTCCAGAGTGTCCTACAATCTTTATTGTTGCACAAAAATATTTATCGAAGCTTATACGAAATTTTTAAGCTCTCCGAAGGATAAAATTCAGTTATTTATTGCTTAGTTTGTTTTCTTTCCGTAACAGGCACGCACCCGGTCTGAGAGTGTCGGTAAAATGTTGCCATAAGGTGAGCCGTCGCGAACGCGGGGTTAACATTTCCGCCTCTCCAAATCGTAAAAACTACAGTAAACTTGGAAAAACTAAGGATGCAACATTCGCCAGTTTTAACAACATCGTTCCGTAGGACAGTTTAGGTATAGGGAATACGGTTAGGTATTTTTTTGCAAGGTAGTTAACGCATTTGTATGGCTTCTGCATATTATATATAGACTTTTGGTTTAATTTTACTTCACGGGAAGGTAAGTATTTTTTCTATTTGTTTTTAATGCTTTTCTTATCAATATTGTCAAAAAGTTCTTCTATCTCGGCGTTTAATTGCTAGCAGCAGAGCCAATTTTTGTTGAAGCGGTTTGAAGAGACAGATGATAGCAGATCATTGGCACAAGACGAAAATAAATCGAAAACCTGGCGGTATTCACTCAGATAAAAACATTTTTAGAATGCCATATTATTCTCGATGAAAATCACTTGCTTTATTGCATTTTAAAGACGATAAACTTAGCTCTAAAACATGCGGGTATTTGCTGGTTGAATTCATCTGCTCTTTTACAAGCCTTTTTAACCAACGTTCTTTTAAAATTTTATCCTTCAGAGAGCAAAAAAAAAAGTTTGTAGATGCTTTGATACATATTTTTGTGCTACTATGATGATTGTAGGACATGTAGGACATTCTGGAGGCCCAAATGAAATGATGAAGAAAGAGTGCAAAATAGCTACTGATAAATCTACAAGGTTTTTATGACGTCACAGGCCTATTTCCCATGATGCACTACAGCTTGGCCCCGCCCGTGGGTTAATCTGTTGCGTCTTATAATCCTTGCAAGCTGCCCAACCTGGCATCAAGTTGTTCCTTCGAAAGTCTACAGGGGCCCGGCATGGCAGTGATTCCTGAATTTCAGTTTTCTGCGCCTCTATACGACACTGAGTATCACCAATTCGGGGCCGATGAAACGTTTTCCCGTCAGATTTGATGACCCGCTTCCATTAATAATTAATTTCCATGAAATAAATGCTCTATTTACCCGCTATTTTTTAATTTATTTTATTTTTATCCAGGCCTCGAACTCTTTTGAAGTAGTTTTTAGCACTCTCATTGATCAGGATTTTACTGTCCTTCAACCTCAACATTTTGTTTACTCTAGTTTTTGGATGAATAAATGGAGAAGATGCCCAGGAAAGCGAGGAGTAAGACATTCCTAAGAGTACAAAGGATCCACAAAGCGGGACGAAGGAAACGAAAGTTTCATTAAGGCGCACGCACACGTACGCAAAAGTTGCATTGCCAAGCAATTCTGTATCCGATTACAGCAGCGCACGGGGCTTCGGCTTGGACATTGCTATGCCGCTAAAAGTAATATCTAAGACGTGAGTCGTTTCTTGCAGTTTGTACGTTATAACAAGCAGCAATGGTGAAGCCTTGAGAATACCTTCTACTTTTGAGTTTATTTAAATGTTGATTCCTCAAACTTAGTAAACATCACAGTGCAGTACACTCAACTAACTCTTGGTTTAATTATAAAAACAAGCTCTGCAAATACTTTAGTAGTACCACGTACCTGTGTATGCCAGGGTGGTGAGCCCAATCATGTCGTTCCCGAGGGTCGGATCAGAGGTGCCAGGCATGAGTGGTGTTGATGGTCCTGCTGTTGCTGGGCCCACGCTCCTGAGTTCCTGAAGATGCAGAAGGTTAAGTTGGATTTATCCACTTCGAATAAGATCATCTATCGCATTTTGTCTTGGAAAATTTGTCTGGAGATTTATGTCGAGGATACTACAGTAGTGAGAAAAATTATTGACTTCACCCTACAGAGGTTTTTTTTTTTTTGGACGTGTGCTGGAACCCCGTAGCAAACGAAACTTGGAGGGAGGTCGGCCCAATATTGGAATATTGGAGTCTTCTCAGCCGATCATGGACCGGTGCTTTACCAATAGGCACCAAGAACAAGGGTACTCATGCATTGTCAAGCAATGTTGAGCCAACATTATTGAAACGTTTCGTGAAAACGCCCAAGATATCATACTGTTAGCTCAATTTATGGCTTACTTTTACTATAAGTATCAGGAAATAAGTTAAATTTTGGTTTCAAGGACAAAATATGTGAGGTTAATAATGTTGGATCGCAATATTGGGCCAGCAATAATCTCCAATAGTGGTCCGACATTTAGCGATGTTCTCTTTCTAAACGACGACGCATTGAATAAATGATGCATAAATCGCTCATATATCAAAGAAGAATGCAAATACTATGGTAAGTACCTATATTATTCTTTTTTTTGTCCTTCTTAACTGAAGCCCAATAAATTTTACAAGTAAACCTTGTCACTATCGTTAATGTCGTGCATTTATGTTTAGATCAAAATTCGCTGTCTTAACGATGTTAACGATAATCCTCGATACTGGATCAATGCATTAGCATTCATGCCGTACTATTTAATTTTCTCGTAAGTACGATAACGGACTACTTTGTTGGCTGAACATTCACCGACAACTTTAGGACGAGATTGAAAAATAACAGTTGACCGACTTTCCAAAAATCAACATTCCGCCACTATTAAAATACAACGTTGGTCCAACCTGAAGCCGAGGTTCAATGCTACGTGGAAAGTTGAAGTTACTGTTTTCATACTGTTCATTCATTTCACGAAAAGTAGGGACCAAAATGTCATCCGTGTATGAATTTTAATTGACTTTCAGGGCATAACCTCTTTGACGGAAGGGGACAACCGACGAAATCATAAAGGATGCTATTTTTTTTCACAATCATAAACTTTTCTCACATCATTTGGATCGCTTTCAGTTTGCTTTCTCTTCTCTATGTCATTCTAAGGTCTGAATTTTGCCTCCACTGTCAACTGCCTCCACCATGGCCTCCACTGTCAACTACCTCCACCATGGCCTCCACTGTCAACGACCTCCACCATTACCTCCACTTTCAACTGCCTCCACCATGGCCTCTACTGTCAACTACCTCCACCATGACCTCCACTGTCAACTGCCTCCACCATGGCCTCTACTGTCAACTACCTCCACCATGACCTCCACTGTCAACTGCCTCCACCATGGCCTCCACTGTCAACTACCTCCACCATGACCTCCACTGTCAACTACCTCCACCATGACCTCCACTGTCAACTGCCTCCACCATTGCCTCCACTGTCAACGACCTCCACCATGACCTCCACTGTCATCAAAAATTCAATCTCCATTCCTTGTGTACCATCATTCAGAAAGTTCAGGAGTTGAACTGTATTCGGCTCATTTCTGTTTCTAGTGGTCAGAGAGTTGTTAGTGTTTCTTCATCCTGAAAGTAGAAACGCTTTTTGCTTTGATATTGATTCTCGTAGATCTCTTGCAGCTATTCATCTGTTTAGCTTTTTCGTTTGGATCACTGTAAATTTTTTCATATCCTCTGCCGCACGGCCTTATGGCTTTGAGGGTGGAAGCTTAGGGGTAGTTTTCACTTCTGGTACCGTCTTTGCCGGTGCCAAATTCGTTAAACCTGCTGGTAATGTAAACAGTAGGTTTTGCCACACTTATCTTTTTAAAACAATGTTGGACTTGAACTCGACTCTACCAATAGATAAAGCTTAGTTATGGCTCGACATTTCTAATTTGCCTAACTTTTGTAATAAGTACATAGTGATAACCTGTTTGGAAAAGAAGCTAATAAGATGCACAGCTATTGCTTAAAATATTATACCCTGTTTAAAAAACAAGAATTTGCCCTAAAATTGTTTGTCTTCAGTTGAAAAAGAGTCAGGGAACTTTTACCACACTCTATGTAAACAGCGTCGTACTTATAGACTTATAGTGCAAGACAGGTGAACCTCCTATAAAAAAGTGCATCATACAAGGGGTTGCTCGTATAAGGTTTGCCCCCAATATTCATAATAGGTAAGTGAAACTTATATGAGGTAGATATGTATCTTAATCATCAATTTAAATTTTATATTCTTGTATGTACGTTAAAGTTTTATATATTATGCTGCAGTACACCGACGTCAGTTTTAATTTAACTTAATGTCTGTAGTATGGGGACTACTACACGAAACGTCTAATGTAAGGTACCTTCTCATATGTGGTTCACATATTTCGGTCCGCATCTCTTATCTTATTGGAGGTTCACCTGTACATACATGTGCACACATTGATGATTTTATGGGAAACAATTAAGTTTTCACACAGACAAAGTGCAATGAGACATAATATCAACATCCCACGGTAAATAACTCCTCACGCTTATAAACTGCATTACATGTCAAATTTTAATTGCTAATGCTAAAAACTGAAAGCCCCATTGCAAGTAAACCTCGAAATCTTATTGTTAAGTTTAAAATTCCAAGAAGTTGGAGGAAAATTCATAATTTGTGCTACCGTGTTAGTGGGGAGGGAAAAACATAATACCGATTGGGATTTACGGTTATAGCGCTTCTAGTATAATTGATTGGCTCGTCAAATTCAAGAAAAACTAAATCCATATTGAGCTTGATTTGTCGGGAACTTAAAACAGTAGCTTTCGCTCTGCCATTTTGAATCGCAATGCAGGTGTTTGAAGCTGCACGATTCTGTTGATGTCGGTAAAAGCCCCATTTACGGAACCACACTGAGCGTTCAGGAGCCTCAATGATCGTAGATTAAGGGCTAACGCCTGATGCAACGCACTTATGTCTGAAGTGCAGGACAAGTCAAGGTTCGAAGGCTCAATTTCTCCAGCAAATGAACATCTTTAGTCACGCACGGCAATGAAAAGTTTATGAATTCGATCACGTCACAAATTTAATATTTTACCGAACTTCAAGTTTATTTCTTTCTGTTACTTTCACCTCTTCCCAGTAGATCGAGTAGGTGGGGCAATCGTCCCCGTTGTTATCGTAGTTGGCTTTCCAGTCGTGGTCACGCAGTTCGTCCATCAGTGCCGACAGGTCGTGGATGACGCACGAATTCTCGCTGACCCACGAGAAGACGTACTGGTCCGGCTGGAGCGCGAAACTGGCGCACTGTTGGTGTGAGGAAAAATTAAAATGATCTAAATAATTACTTAACTTGTGAACTTAAAAAAACGAAGTTATCATTCGACGATGCTTTCATTTTTATTAAAACAGGAAATTTCTTTACAAGCTGTGAGATTTGGAGTAGGGGAAAGCTGGTAAGAACCACACTGAGAGCAATTTTGGTGGTTACCTCCGCCAAGGAGGTTGTTTTCGTCGGGTTTGTCTGTCTGTTTGTCACCAAGATAACTCAAAAACCTATTGACGGATCTTGACGAAATTTGCAGGAAATGTTAGGTATGTTAGGAGGAACAGATGATTAACTTTTGGTGCAGATCCGTCCATTCATTTGTTTATTTGTTTGTCTGCCTCATTTTTCCCAATGTCATAACTCAAAAAGTTATGCACGGATTTTTATGATATTTACATGAATTGTTAGATATATCATAATGACTATATGACCAAATTTTTGTGATGATCTGTTTGTGCGCTCGGATGTTTGTTGCTGTGCTTGATTTTATGTTTGTCAGAGCAATAGCTCTTAAAGTTTTGAATGGATCTTTATGAAATTTACAGGAGTTGTTATTAATGTTAAAGATACAAATGATTGAATTTTGGGGCAGATCGGTTGGGTCGTCTGTATGTTTGACTTATGTTTGTCATAATGTTTGTTAGCAGCATAACTCAAACAGTAATGAAAGGATCTTCAAAAAATTTCAAAAACTGTTAATACTACTAAGAGGCGCAAATGATTGGATTTATTAGTTGATACAAAAGATATGATGGTTTCAGAGCCAATTTGAATTTTTCGTTGCCTTTGCCTTATTTGGCGGAGGTATGCACTCTCAGCGTGCTCTACATTTTGATGCATTTATATGCATCATCGGGTTTTCGTTTGACCGAGACACAAAAGTATGTAATCAAGGAGCTAGGTGTCCCATCAAGACACACTACAACCCATTCTGTAAAGTTGGCAATGATAACAATAATCATATTCATATGCTACCTCGGGTACGGTAACTTCAACAGCCAACCCGCAGACAAAGAACACAGACGGGCATTTGCTAATTACTTTTAATAGAAAATTAGCGACAACGATGACGTCATAATCAATCACTTGCAGTGAATCTTATGTTTGTGTTAATCATATCATGGCTATTTAGATATCCCCAGTAGTGCTAGGAGACACTGAGGACGTCACAACGATCTCCAAAGGTCAATTTCAGGCACGCTTAGAAGTTGTTCGTCTTTGTCTTACTTTGTTTACGGCCAATCTAGCTGAGGGACAGGCTGACAGTCAGTTATCCGGATTTAAATAGCCTGCACTACATCAAACTTCTGAAGCACAAGCTGGCTTGCGGCTCTATATTCACGAAATCTACGAACGGTAAAGTCTACCTGTTGGGATGCCCACACGCACTGGCTTGTGATGCAGATAAAGTATACGCCAACAGGCCCCAGAGGAATGTACGACTGCAGTCGATTACAGATCGCTTAGAGCTATGACACCAGCAACGGTAGGCTCTGTGCGACAGATCTGCCCCTTGCCCCCGACCTTTTCCATCTATGGCAAAGGCCAGTAAACCCAACGGGGTATCCCCACCGGTTGCTAACTGCTAAGTGCAGCACAGAACTTTCCTTGTTGGCACGGAGGGTCGAACTTACCGCCTTGAATGTCAGTATTAGAATCTTTAGCCTGTTGCACTGCTACTACTGGCAAAACATTGCCGTTAATGACTGGACAGAAATTTAAGGCGATCGGTAAACTGGATACCGAGTGCTAAATTCGTAACGTCTACTATAACATTAAAAATCTTGCCTTAGTAATTTTAGTACCTGTGAACAATAGCTGCAGGTAAAAGTTAAGATTATTGAAGAACAGCGTAAGCATAATGTCCACAACCCCCACCCTTCCCCTACCCCCAGCCAGAAAGTAAGAAAATTATACTCGCTGGCGAATAGAAATTTAGAGGACGTGTGCGCTCTACCATATGCAGTGGGGGAAATATGTATTCGGACACCACGAAACTGTTTATTTAAAAATCTAGCCTACCAAAAGTAAATGTATTGATACAGTATTTATATTTAAGTCTTATGAATTGATATATGTCAACAAAACCAAAAATTATAGAGAATTATGTAAATTATGTAATATTATACGTATTTGGAGTTGAAAATGCATTCGTACAAAACGATATTTTCATTTTAAAATTGATCAGAATGTTCATGAACTTTCCAGAACCTTCTATATAGATTTTACGTTTGAAGTCTACTATAGTCCATGAACTGCCATGACAAAAAGCAAGGAGCTTATGAATTCTGTGAGAGAGTTGATTATTACAGAATGGAAGTCCGGGAAAAGTTATAAGCAAATACCTTTTACCACCATCGGGTCACTTATCAAAAGGTTTATACGTTCGGAAAGCGTCGAAAAGCAACTTAGATCTGGCCGCGGAAGATTTCCCGTAGAGCTTCAAGAAAATTGGCCAGGAAAGTGTCCGAAAATCCCATGACTACTCGCAAAGATCCTCAGGAGGACTTGCTAGCAGCAGGGACAAGCGTTAGCCTTCGTACAATAAGCCACGAGCTGCACCAAAACCGTTTACGTTCTCAAACTTCTTGTAAAACTCCCCTGCTGTCGAATGAAATAGAGAAGCTCGTCTGAAACTTGTCTGTGAGCACAAGGACAAGCCTGAGTCGTTCTGGGAAAACGTGTCGTGGTCGGATGAGACCACGAAATTCAAAGAACCATGTGTGGAGGAAGGGCGGAACGGCATTCGCACAAAAAAAACACCATCCCCATTGTGCAATTTGGTGGTGGTAGGCTAACGTTATGATATTGGGGACGCTTTTCATCGCGTGGAACAGGAAACATTCAAATCATAGAAGTGAGAATGGACGCTCAAATGTATCAAAACATTTTGAGGGAACATTTGCATGCGACGGTTCAAAAACTCGGGCTACCGCGAGAATTCGTTTTTCAGCAGGATAACGACCCAAAACCTACGGCGAAAACCAAAAAGAAATGGTTCACCGATAATCATATGCAACAACTAGAGTATGCAAGCCAGGCTCCTGATTTGAATCCGATAGAAAATTTGTGGCGATTTCTGAAATTAAACATTAATGCGAGGAGGCCGAAGTCCAGAACTCAAAGAAATATTCAAGGAAGAATGGGCTAAAATCAGTCAGGAAACGTGTCAAGGCTTGGTAAAAAAAAAAAAAAAAACTATAGAAAGAGATTAATTGCCATTGAACTGAACAAAGGCTACGCTACAAAATATTAAATGTTGTTTAAAATCGTTTTTCCGTGGTACGAATATTTTATTCAACCCAAAATACATAAATTGTTATATAATTTTTATTATAGATTAATTTACTTGTTTTGTTGCTGCGTGTGTGTTATTTACGCAAAAATACAAATACTGTATCAATATACTGTGTTTATTTTTGGTTCGCTAGATTTATTTAAATAAAGCATTTCATGCACATGGTGTACGACTATTTATATCCGCCCACTGTATTTACACTAAATTGTCCTAGTCTAGTTTCCGTAAGGACTAAACACCCGTTTTCTAATTTGGCGTCAAAAATTGTTTAAAACTTTTTGTTCGTAGATGATTCTCCAAAGTCTTCATAAAAATTCATTTAAAAATGCAGGTTAGCAGATAAATCATGAATCCATCACATCGAAAGACATGGTTGGTATTAATGCCAACTGAAATACGTCACGATTATTATTGTTTTGTCTTAGCAACACAAAATCTAAGCGTTTCCCTTCGTCACCCTTACATTTATTCAGTACTTCCGAACAGAGCATATGGTAGAATCTAATTCCATTGCAGGCATCTAATTACATTTTAGTGCATAGATTAATTGTTAACACACTGTCAGTAATCACTAATTCGCTCAAGTACTCATGTGACCATTTACTAAGTTGTTATGTTGGGCTGAAGTGAAACTTTTTATCTCAGCTACTACAACCGAAGAAATACTACACTTTATATTTAATATGTAGCAGAAGTGGAGAAAATATAGAAGACGGATGCATGTAAATGACAAAATCCGCTGCTCTAAGTGGACGTATCTCGGTTCGCACAAAATAAAATTAGATGCAAGGTTTTTGGCGCACCCAATTTGGCACTTTCCTCTATTTCTTCAGAAGTGATGGGCACGAATAACTAAACTGCCTTTCGAAGCATTCGTAGGGCGCACAGAATGTCAAAGGAATGGAAAAAGGATTCATAAAAATATTTAAATTTTATGCAAATAGAAACTTATGACCCACCGTCTGTTACTCGCTCTGCTGGATGACATGAATAAACTGATCGAAAGTGCAGGCTTATAAGTTTAAAATTTACAAAATTTCATGTCACTCACGAGGATGCAAGACTTGTAGAATATGGGCTGCTGTCGGCCCCATGACAGTTTAAAATTTACAAAATTTCATGTCACTCACGAGGATGCAAGACTTGTAGAATATGGGCTGCTGTC
>LQNS02278154.1:4753474-4764855 GCA_001587735.2 Parhyale hawaiensis
TTCATGTCACTCACGAGGATGCAAGACTTGTAGAATATGGGCTGCTGTCGGCCCCATGACAGTTTAAAATTTACAAAATTTCATGTCACTCACGAGGATGCAAGACTTGTAGAATATGGGCTGCTGTCGGCCCCATGACAGGCATCTGTAGAGGTGGAGGTTGGAGAAGGCGCGAAGCTTGCCTCCGGTATTTACTATAGGAGACCTTGTTGTGGAAGTGACGATTCCAGCCAGAGTCACATTTCTTATAGCCAACAGTGTAAGTGCTAACAGGACCCAAAACGCCATATTGTTTGAGACCTGGACAATGTTCTTTACACTTTGACTTTCTTTTTATTGCCAGTACCAATGGAAGTGCAAATGCTCCCAACCCAGGTCACTAAAGTAAGTGTCAGCAACCAATATGGAAGTGCTAATGAATTCCAACCAATATGGAAGTGCTAATGAATTCCTGTCTGCTAATAACCAATTTATTATGGATGCATACATCTACTATAACTACTAAGGCCAGGGCGTTAATCTTCCCTTTGGAAATTTTATCTCAATTGTCAACAGCTCATGGAAAAGGTTCGCCTAGTTTTCAGTTTAAAAAAAAAAAAATACGGATATCATTTACAATATGTCAAAATTGCTTTCTTTGAGCACAAAAAAAAAAACTGTGCTTCCATTTGCAGGACCAGATCGAAAACATTATCTTCTACTAACATAAGACAACACTTCATTTATTTTCTACTAAGTCATTGAAATTTCCACCGAGTGATATAGCTGCTATTTACTGTTTGTTAAGGTTTATCCAGTCGAAACATACGTATTTCTTCAATTAAAAACAAGACAATCACATTCAGTTGAAAAAAAAATCTAACAGCGTTCCTTACTAAGTTAAAATGGAGTCATTGTCATAACTCTATAAGTGTGAGGGCACAGATGAAATAATGAAACAATCGTGATTCAGAGAAAAACGAGACACAGAGAACTTCTTGAGATCCGAGCGCAATATTACATACTTTTATCAAGTGGCTTTTAGCCATAAGTACACATGCGAGATTTTGTGAAAAAAAAAAACTTTTTTTACAACTTTTTTAACATCCTGACCTTGACCTACGGAGGCAAGTCATTGTTTTTTATCAATATTATTGCTTTAGTTATTTATATTTATAATTTTTCACCGCGGCTTACTTTTATCGTCAAAAACAAAAGAGCGAAAAAATAAATGCAGATGGAGCATAAACTCGGCGCAAAAAAAAACGATAATAACAACTGGCAAAAAAATATTAAAAACTAATTGCATCGTACAAAAAGTAAAGATGGGAAAAATGAATAAGTATTTCTAGCTTTTAGTATAACAAAAATGTGGCATTCTACCTTTCGATGCAACCAGCACCAGAATATCTTTAGATTGAAGAGGTAATCTCGTTCGTCGACAAATCTGTTGATTGAACAAATCATTACTCCCACAGAAATACAGGGCTTTGCTAAAGTCCTGATCTGTTTTAATAATTTTTCATCCGAAGTTCGTAAAAGCTTTGTTTATAACGAAATAAACAAGATTTGCTATGTATTAGTTTATTATAATCTAAACAACATTGTTATTCCATATAGGACCTCCATCGGCAGCATTGACTCGCCCTATATAATCGTGGTCGGAAGTCCTTACACACATTACGGACGTAGTCCTTCCTCATCTGGGCCTAAGTGTGGTTCACAGAGGCTTTCAGCTCTTCAATGTTGTTGTGGCGATCGTCGCATGCTTTACTTTCAATATGCGGCCACACGCTGTAGTCCAAAGGATTGAGATCAGGCGACTGTGGGGGCCAAAAGTCTTTGGGCCAAAAATCATATTTTGGCTCATCCAATTTTGGACGGTTTTCGACGTGTGCGCTGGCGCACCATCTTGCTGAAACACGTAATCTCCATCTTTGACGATTTTCCTTATCCAAGGATGAACTTTTGTGGCCATGATATCCCTGTATTCAGCCCCTGTCAACCTCTAACCACCCTTGAACCAGACTGGAGGCATCTTTTCTCCATTGGAGGCCACAACGCAAAGTATCATCACAGAGGCTGGATGCTTTGTTGTGGAGACGTAACAAACATCAGAAATGTCTTGGCCAAAGCTCACCACTCGATCGTTCTGCTTGTTGAAGACAGGATCCACGGTGAAGGTTTTCTCATCTGAGAAAATGATGACTCGATTTCCATGACTTTTCAAGTCGTTAAGAAGGCGGGAATATCGCTTGTGGCGCTTTTTAACCATGTCAGCAGTTAGCAGCGGTCTTTTCTGATGCTTTAAGCTCTTTCCACCTTCACTCATTACACTGTTGACACAGAAATCTTCTTCTTCGCAAATTCAGTCATTTTGAGTTTCGGATCATTTTCAAGGGCTCTTCGAACATTCTTCCGTTGAATAACTTGTGGTCTGCCTGAACGTGGTCGATCTTTGAGGCTTTTATTATTCTTAATGCGGTTTTCGACCCGTTTCACCATTGATCAACTGATTTTTGCAACTTAACAAAGTCCGCTTTCAGAGGAGAGCTGCTATCTTTACCTTCTTCGTTTCCATTACCAACAATGAATAAAAATGAGCACTGTTGCCAGTTATTATATTATCTGAAATAGTTTAGGAATGAGTCATTATCAATAAATTTCATCAAGTCTTTGAAATGAGTTTCACACTTTGAAAATACAAACCAGGTCAGGACTTTTGCAAAGCCCGGTGTTTGTAAAATTTGGATATTAATGGAGAATCGTTAGTGAAGCGCATTTTTCTAACTGGAATATTCGACGCATAATGCGTTGCAACGACGTACGTGTGTTTCAGAATTAACCAACCAACGCAGCTTTTACAACAAGAATACCTTAAGAAAAAATATTCAGGCATTAGCTACCGCGAGTATTTTCTCAGAGTTATTAATTATGAGAATATTTTAGCTTCAGTTCGCACTCGAACTTCCCCTTGAGGAAGAACTAGTAAATTCCTAACAGTAAGATACCATTGCAAATAGTTTAACGTTAAGTACATGTAGAACATTGCTTGTTTTTTTCTCAGAGAGACTCAAATTCACTCGGTTTTTAGAGCTAAAAGCGGACATGTGTTGGTAATATCCAATTTCTAGCTTAATTTATCCGCAGTGTAGACCTTTTTGGAAGCTTTGCGGAGTGGCTTTGGCCGTCATAAAAATAAAAATCAACCAAGACCTGTATCCTTTTCAACCAAAGGCCTCATGATTGCTCAAAAACAGCAATGGGAACTCGCGGTCATTCAGCTCGGCTGAAATTCATCTAATACATAACTGTAGGAATAACTTAATGGACCACAGGGCAGTTGACCGCGAATCCTATACAATAACAGATGGGTCAAGTCCATTGGCCGTAAAACCCTAAAAAATATAACGTCTGTAAGGAGAACAAGAAAAGAAAACAAAAAAAAAAGCAACACATTACCAGCGTCCACGTCCTGACCGCCTCAGGAACACTATAAAGATGCAAATAATATTATCACGGCCACGGCGCCTCAAGTACTCTCAGAACTTCATTCAAAGCCATTCAAAAAACCTTCCACTCAATGGCTTGAAAGAAAACACTTTGTTAGTTGGCAGGTTCTGATACATACCTGTCGCCAATCTTGCTGAATTTCGGTGTGAAAATTAACTCGACTGATGGGATTAGATGGTATGCGTGGTGACCATTGAACTGTAATCTGGGTTCAGGGGCTTTAGTTCTAAAAACGCGGACTGAAATTCGTCGTTTGGTATGAATGGCATCTCATGAAATGTTAACAGACATTGACACTCATAGATGCACATTCTTAGAATCACAGGTTCCATATAGAGCCTTTTGAGGTTTTATAACCAGAAAAAATTGAAACTTTTAAAGGTTCTTTATGGAACCATTTGCAGGGTTCTTTTAGAAGATCTTTTAGCTAGACGGAGTGTATTGAAATAAGTGAGCGGCAACACTGCATTAAATTTATTTATTTTCAATTCTTCAATCTCTGTCTTATGACAACTTGTGGAGATCTTCATGTATATATGCACTTTCCTAATTTCTTCCCATTGAATCATTGAACTTTTTAACTGCTCAAATAGAGGTTATTTTGATATTTGAATGGGGCTTGAGCTTCGTTGATGCTGATACTTAAAACGCTATTTTGAACTGGGTGCTTTTNATTTTCATGTATATATGCACTTTCCTAATTTCTTCCCATTGAATCATTGAACTTTTTAACTGCTCAAATAGAGGTTATTTTGATATTTGAATGGGGCTTGAGCTTCGTTGATGCTGATACTTAAAACACTATTTTGAACTGGGTGCTTTTATCGAACATTTGGATTCCAAACTCAACTTTGCGTTTTAAATATAAGCTTAAAAAATATTCCATATTCTACCGATATTTCAACTATCCATCAGAGTTTGAGTTGTATATGAATCCTATAATCTCTAAATGAACCCTCACTAGCATTTAGTTTTAAGACACTAGGGCTGAGTTTGTTATTCCTGGTCCACTGACACAAAGCCCCTCCACACATTCTCTGATTGTGAATAATTGCTCACATCTATAAGTTCAATCTATTTAATATAGACGCACCATTTTCAACCACATACGAATCTCTATTGTGGAGTCCGAGGCGAAGACGATAGACAAAAGCAAATTTATGGTGGGAAATTCGTCCCTGCCACCCGACGCCGCCTACATTAAATGACACATTGCAAAGCTCAAAAGATTTCCTGATAATGCGGACACTGACTGAAGAAGAATTTTTGCTTTGTGAATCCGAAGGCTAATTAAGTCAAAAGTAGTGGGCCTGGAATTAACTTGTCCGCTGTCTGTTGATGCTGCAGCATCGGGAAAATGCAGCCCACCAAACACGAGCAGTCCTCGCCTTAATAATAAATTAAGAGACGTTAGATACGTGGAGCATATCTCGCAATCGCAACAAATGCTATGACGGAATTCTCACAGAGATAAAAAGAAACATATTGAGACTGTTCTGTTTTCATAATATCATTTGTGCATGGACTCCTGGAGAACGTTTAACGTTATCCGCCTTATCCTGTTCTTAAAATGAGATTTGACTAGAATATAGGTCTAATTTGCATCTAATTTTAGCATCAACGTTGTTTTTACAGTGGAATCCAATGCGGCCAATACATTGGAATGTTGTACGTGCAAAACGCATATATAATATCTGCTTTGGTATGTGAAAGTTGACGGGCGTATTTTACATATTGTGCGACTATTTCAATGTTAGTTTTTATATATTCATCTAATATAAAAGGCTTTATAGTAATTTCATCTACTCCATGTATCTTCTTTCAATTCCAATCAGCGCAAAAATATTCGGCGACGAAAAACGTGGCGAGAAAAATAGCATGGTGCCAAAAAGTACCGGACACCTCGGTGCTCAGTCGCCGGGGCATTTCAAGGTTAATACGCAGAACTGGTACCTTGAAATTTTCAGATGTAGAGCAGTGGTGTTCAACCACTATATAGGGATGTCAGGACCTCTGCAGGGAGAATTGGAAACAATGTATTGTATATATAAACAGATTTAAACTGCTGGCTTTGATTTCCGCATATGCACGTTATCTGGAATGCACTTTTTCCGGCAAGCAATCTTCTAAAGGGAATGAAATCTTGCTTTACGATGAATGAAGAGAAAGAAGCCAAAATGTTGATAAACTGCTGCTGTGCACTGCAAGTAACTATCGGCGCTAAGAGTGCAATAGCTTGACTGTAGCGAATAATCCTGATGTACTCTCAGTGTGTTAATACGGGTGTTTTAGCTTAAATAAACACGGGAAAAACCTACAGTGTTTCATTCTACCAAAATATTTTTCATTTTTCTTAAGCAATGTGAACTGCGAAAACAAATCTACCCCAAATTTTTTCACTGAAGTTTAATCAATTTTCAATGCGGCATTGTCTAGCTCTCCTGTACATCAATTGTCTGAAGTGTATTCTAAGGATCAGTTATTAGAGACACTGAACCATTGCCAGTTGAAGTTCAAAATGTATGCGCAAAGTAATCCGCATGGTTAAACTCTATAGCTTGATTTGGTGAACGCCTCTGAGGAAACTATGCTGCACTTCCTCCTGACTCATCGCAAATAATAATTCATGTGTCTATTCCTCAAAAGAATGATTTCGTATCGACTGCTTCAATAGAACTCCCGTTCATCAAATCATATCTAAAGACGACAGAAGAGTCGTCTTTAAACTCTCTATTGAATTAATTCGTGTGCCACCTTCGGCTTACTGTACGCTCAATGGCAATTTTTAATAGAGACAACTCAATACTTTAAGAACGTGAACAAATCTTTATTTCATTTCGGACCTGATGTAGGAGCAATGATGGTTTGTGTGTGATCAGAAATAAAATTTAAGGTACATCGAGTTCTGTAGTGAATCTGGTCTCCGGGTATATTGGTGTCAAAACTACATACATTGTGTACAAGTTAGTGGTGTATATATATATATATTTATAACAAACTTCCACTTACGTTTCTTCCACTTTTATTCAACTATGTCAGAGTAGTTTCAGCTTGAAAATACTTTTGATTGGCACTTAGTTCATTATATACATACGTTATACTGACCATATAATCAGTGACATAAATATGACCAATATGGAACACTACTTTACCAGCAACTGTACCTTCCGGTCTGTTTGATATGACCACCGGGAACTGTCCCACAGGGAACAGTTTCACGTTTACCTCAGCTGAACAACATATTGGTAGCTCATTCTATATTATTGCATAGTTGATGTGATCAGTCAGTAATATTTGTTGTGATCAGTCAGTAATATTAGATGTGATCAGTCACTAATAGTTGATGTGATCAGTCAGTAAAATTACCAACATCTTATCGCAAATAATCGCCAAACTGAGTTTCTTGCCCTCCTTTGATTATAATTTCAGGAGATAATTTATGAACGTCAGTAATCGAAAAGGATATCGATGAGATGTCATTTGGATCTCTGGCAGATAAACACTGTTGAAAACAGTGCAAATACAGTAGTTCAACATGACCATTTAATACACGAGGGGAATGATAGTTACCGTCAATATTTAGCATTGTGTGGCTAATGACACATGAGAGTTCTAATGCTTTTATTATCTACTGCGATTGGAAATGAAAAAGGTGAGATAGCGAAACCGGGACACTTGTGTCAGAAGTTCAGAGGAAAAGGATACTCCAGTTAATTGTGACGTAGTTTATTTTCCTTACTGGCAGTACTTTTCCGATTGCATCATTTTTCGCAGATTTACTTTGGGCCGCGTCAATAAAATTGTTGGTCTAAACTTACAGTCTAGTATTAAGGTTGTCTTGCAGTTGAAGAGAATAAATTGATCGATGAGCAATAATAGTTCCATTGCATAAGAAATAATTTATAAGTACTTGCCTTAAATTGAAAATATTGCACCGTACGGCAAACATATTCTATTTGCCAAATTTTCCTTTATTTCCTGCTTCAATTGATGTAAACTGAACTTAAATTTTTTATAAAAAAAAATAGGCCAAAGTTGCTTTAAATTGAACTTCAGTTATTTAACTTTATTACGATAGTTTATTCTCAAACTAAAAGCATTCATTTTATCAAGTTTCATTCCTATTGATGCACACAATGTCATACAAATGAAGTGTTAGAGGATTACAGATTTCATGTCAATACCAAACTCCTATGATATTACGAGCTATCATAGCAACAGACGCTGCGGCAGGTAGTATGAACTCAATCACATTGTTTTATTTATCTCAATAAAGCTTCAGGCAAAACACAGTACGCAACTTGAACAGAATTTGATGAGAGTAGTAGCTGCAGTTTCTGTCGATGTTGCGCTTCGTCGAAGAAAAAACTTTAACCCTGAGCTGTTCTCTGTCCTCCAATCGGATGCTGCTACTATGGGTTTCATTCCTAAGAAATCGGGATCAGTATTTCATGGAGTATCCCTGGCATGTTTGTCCCGGGAATTACTTTTAGTTGAATACTAAGGTGGAGGCAAAGTCGCCATAATCGCGCACCCCAACTACACTGTAAGAAAATCCGTAAATTTTACGGAATTTTCTTAGCGTTATTGCTGCCAGTGATTTTCCCATAAAATTTACGACATTCTCTTATTTGCCCTGCAGTCTGGGAATAAAGCAGGCACAAAACTTGCTTTATTCCCGACTTCTCGACAAATTACGCCGAGAAAAAACCGCAAAATTTGCGGATTTTTTTTAACTGTGTAGGAATCCCACATTCACTCGTACCTGATGGATGTGAACGGGCCCAGAGGAGTGTATGGCTGCAATCGATCACGTTCTGTCCAGATTATCAAGCCGTATTGACAGAATAGCCGATTGACAACTGCCTCCCCCCCTCGACTCTAAGGCCACTCTCCCCCCCCCTTCCAGTGACTATGAGTGAAAGCATTGCTGATGCCCCATGTTTCCGGGCGCCATGATCATCCCTGGAGTGGGCTCGAGCACCCACCGTTTAGCTAATGAGTAAGCACCTCGGCACCCCACTACTGGGGGTGCAGTACTGCGGATTAGTTACCGGAATTTTTCGGTAATCAACCACAATTCCAGGAGAATTCTAGTACAGTATACACTGATCCCGATTTTTGGGAAGAACTCCAACCGCTACAACAGAAACTGACCAGGCCAATTTAGGTTAACGCATCGTAGGTTGCTCATCAGAGCAGCAGGAGGCATCGCTGTCAGAAACGCATTCAGCCTTCTCGATATCGTAATAGAAAGCTGGAATAAAGCAGTACTGTTCCGAACCCGAGCCCTGATCACCTGCAGTGCACTGATAATATTTGCTACAGTTCGTCTTGTGAGGGTACGTCGTCCGTCCATAGAAATACTTCGCCAGGTCGGAGCAATTGTCGACGTAGCAGATGAGCCTCATCCAGTCTGGTGGAAAGTAAACATGTCCGTTGATCAGCAAACGAAATCCCCTTTACCATTATAAAGGTGTGGTCGCAGTATCAGGCACTGCTCTCATGTAGTATCAGAAAAAACTGAAATAAGCTAGAAACAAGGCTTACATGCTATAGTATATCAAAACTGTACAATTTCTTCTCAGGTAATGTTGCTTGGAGGAGACCTTTATAAAAATTCGATGAAAAAGTTGTGAAGAAGCTCTTAATTGTCAGTAGGTAATGTTCATACACCTAATTAAAAAGTAAATATGTAAGACTTGCATAAATATGGATATTTTTTCGCATAATCATAGTGACAGTCAGGCATACTACTAAATAACATGAACAAAATCAGCAGCAAGTAGGCAGAGATATGTAGTATCCAAAATTGTTCTAAAAAAGTGCATTTTACCATGCTGGCATAAATATATTGCTTCTTATCTCACGGTCTATGTATATTTGCCCAGTTTTATGTAAATCGATATCATTGCTTATCCAGATACATGCCAAATTTGCCAAAAACTTTCAAATTTGTCATAAATTCTATACTGATATCAATTTCTTCGTTGAATTTCATTACTGCGCGGAAGAAAATGGCATTATAGTCAACACAAGTAAAAGTAATGCGGGACAAAAGTATTTGACCAAAAATATGATGTTGAATCTTTGATATTTAGTAGTATAATTTTAATCAATTAGCTTGGAAATTATTCTAGAACGTTAACGAAACGTCTCGAAACAAATGCAATGTAAACAAACCACAGCAGGCGCAATCATTACCTCTCTAGACCTCGTTGAAGTCGCGCACACTCTCACTACAATTCCCAAAGTTGAAGAAATCCCTGAAGTTACTCGTTAACGGATAATTCAACTTTGTGGTGAGTAGTGAGGGATTAACTTATAGAGTAATAGCAGAACGTGTCAATGTTGTTTTCTCAACGGTTGGAGCAATAGTCCGCTAGCATCAAGTGACTGGGGCGGTCTCTAATCTTCCAAGAGTTGGAGCTCCGCATAAGATCATGGGTCGTCCTCGGCGCTACACGCTACGTAAGGTGACTAATGACCCCATGACAACTCGTGCTGACCTTCAGAGTGAACTGGCGCGTCTCAGGGACTGCATGTCAGCAAGAAAACTATTCTTAAGGAATTGAACCGTACTGGCTTTCATTCTTACACTCCTCGCAAAACTCCTCTTCTTACTGCAAAACATGTCAAGAGCCGCTTCACATTTGCCAAAGACCACCTGGACAAAGGAAATGAGTTTTAGGAAGGGGTTATATGGTCTGACGAAAGTAAAATAGAACTGTTTGGCTGAAGCGAAGCTCGGCATGTATGGAGGAAACGTGGTACTGCCTATGACCCCAAGAACACCATCCCCACTGTGAAGCATGGAGGAGGCAGCATCATGGTGTGGGGTTGCTTTACTGCCCATAGTGTTGGGGATCTTCATATCATTGATGGCAAGATGAATAGTTTCATGTACAGGGAGCTATTAGAGAAGAAGACGCTCCAAGGGCCAAAAACTTCTACGGACAGCGCAGGTGGACTTTCCAAAAAGACAACGACCCCAAGCATACTGCGAATTTAACGAAAGAATGGTTTCAAAAGAAGAAAATAAATGTTCTTGCATGGCCTAGACAATCACCAGACCTTAATCCAATAGAAAATTTGTGGCGTCTTTTAAAATCTTGTGTCCACAAACGGTGTCCCGAAAACCTTACTGAATTAAATGTTATCTGCATGGGATAATAAAAAAAAATACCATCAAGTGAATGTGAAAAGTTAATTTTCAGCTATAACAATCGTCTCCATGCTGTTATTGCCAATAAAGGTCACGCCACCAAGTACTAATATCATAATTTTTTTTGTCAAATACCTTTGTCCCTCACTACTTTGCTTGAGTTAAATTTTCTTGCCATAAGTGTACATTTGACATTTCTGTTTAAATATTCTGTTATATATCTGTTATATAAACTTCCTGTAGTAATTAGATTAGATAGGCGGCAGAAGACGAACCAATAGGCCCACTCCCAAAGAGACACCGGAATATATGCTCCGGCACTCTATGAGCTATTGCCATTATGTTAGTAGGATATAGAGGACAGGAGAAAAGAGAGCGAGAGAAAAAAAAGGGGGGGGTGAAGAGTCCATGCCCAAGAGACGATCTTGAATGCACGCAAGCACGTTCAAGAGTCACTGACATGCGGAGCTTAAAGACATCAAACTGTGTAGTTGGAGCGGGAGAGAGAAGGAGACGGATTAAGGTTGCCTCGTAAGATTTGGCCGTTAAGTGTTTGCAACTCCCGGAGGAGGAGTTCTTAGTTGCGGACGATGTCTCTTCCAATATACGTCAAGACGATTTTTAAACGCGTTGACTGACTCCGCACTAACAACATCGGAGGGGAGTCTATTCCAAATGCTGACTATGAAATACTGAAAGAACTGCTGACTTAAGGTCGTTCTTC
>LQNS02278154.1:4783696-4798363 GCA_001587735.2 Parhyale hawaiensis
AAACCCAAACCCAAACCCAAACCCAAACCCAAACCCAAACCCAAACCCAAACCCAAACCCAAACCCAAACCCAAACCCAAACCCAAACCCAAACCCATACCCAAACCCAAACCCAAACCCAAACCCAAACCCATACCCAAACCCAAACCCAAACCCAAACCTAACCCAACCCAACCTAATCTAACCCAACCTAACCTAATCTAACCTAACCTAACCTAATCTAACCCAACTTAGCCAAACCCAACTTACCCTAACCCAACTTAACCTAACACAACCTAATCTAATTCAACCCAACCTAACTCAGCCTAACCTAATCCAACCTAACTTTCAAGTTAGGTTTTATTAGGTTAGTTTTAAGTTGGTTTAGTTCGAGTTAGGTTAGGGTGGATAAGATTAGCTTAGGTTAGGTTGGGTAAGGTTAGGTTGGGTTATGTTAGGTTAGGCTGGGTTATGTTAGGTTAGGTTGGGTTAGGTTAGGTTGGGTTAGTTTAGTTTGGGTTAGGTTAGTTTGGGTTAGGTTAGTTTGGGTTAGTTTGGGTTAGGTTAGTTTGGGTTAGGTTAGTTTGGGTTAGGTTAGTTTGGGTTAGGTAAGGTTGGGTTAGGTTGAGTTAGGTTGGGTTGGGTTAGATTAAGTTATGTTGTGTTAATAAGGTTCCTATGGGATCGCTAGCAAGCCTATGATGACACCGTCTATTTTCTCCCATAGAAAAACAATAGAAACTTCAAAGTCATATATCTCAAAAACTATGCATTTCCGACTGATATATATATGGGTATCTCTGAACTTCTCTAATAGACTACTATCAATTTCTAGTAGTGAATTAACTGGGCACCATATTGGACTTTTGTAAAAATTTACCGTTTTCTCTACAAGGAAGTAAGTGACGAGTTCTTCGCCTGAAAGGTATTGGAAAAAATAAAGTTGTTCTTCCTAGGGGGACGTAGATGAGTTCCTGGGCCGGGATGTTCGACACATCGTTTCGTGAACGTGGCGCACAGCTGTTGCAGTAACACCACTTACGTGCACCTTAGAAGTTGTGACCGAATGAAAAAAATATTTAGAACGTTCACTTAGCTGGATTTAATCTTAAATATGCTCCTAACTTTAAGGTTGGTCGGAGCAGTCGTAAATGCCACCAAGTCAACAGCTGTTTAACTAAAATAGCAATAAAATCATTAATATAGACAACAATATTCTATAATTTTGAGCTTTTCGTTCTCTTAGAGTTGGATTCATGACAATAACAGTGTGTTCGGTGCACCTACAACCACCCTCAGCCTACAGGTATTTCTTCAGACGACAGAATGAACTAATTCAATGCTTCAGGGTATTCATAGTTTACAATGCTGCACTCAATGCCTTTTTTGCATTTCTGAAAATGATCACCGTCTGGTATAAGTTAAAAAGAGACTTTAACAATAATAAGCACATACTGGGTAATTACCTTCATTTACTAGTTATTTATAAGAGTAATTCTCATCAATGCACTAGCATTAATAAATGCTAATGCTCAAGACAGACAGCTGTAACGTAAAAGGTATATTACGCCCGGTTGCAGACGACAGCCTTTCGTCCTGTGTTTTCACTTCACAGCGTTCGAATGTGTTGCTGTGCCTGCGCAAACAACAAGAACAACAACAAAAAAGCAAGCACCGCTTTGTGAAACAATGTGCACTAAAACATTGAATGAAAAGACACAAGACGCTGCACTACTGATACTTGCCAAGCCAGCGCATATGACGGTAAACATTTTATCAAAACTATTGGTTGGTCCACAGTTGTGTTTGCAAGGACTGCACGAAGTATTCGAACGCGGTCAGAAGAGAAAACACAGTTATACCGTATAAAATAAGCACCGTATTTCAAACTGTAATATGTCATTTTAAGCTGTAAATTGATATGATTGTTTATCACATATGAGATAAAAACTGCGAAACAAGAATACATATTATCCAGAACTGTGCTACTTCATTAGTTTCTATCGGGTTAAAACTGGCTGCCCACTGGTGTTAATCAAGAATATAATGGTAAATCTTGTCCCTTGCATTAGCTTTTAGAATGGTACTTATATGGCGATGACGCAAGCTGCTCAAAAGAACGAGTATCGTTATTTTTTCGTCCGAAAGTTATGTTGAACTCTTTTAAACACAGCTTTGATATTGCCAACAAATGGTGTAAAAATGTTTACCGTCAGTTCAGCAGTTTACTCGGCAAATGCCGTTAGTTACTTTCTTTCGGACGTACAGACGGTACAGTATCATTATATCTGGAGGGATTTGTAATTCAGAATTGTTGTAGGTGTGTAATATTTATATTTAAAAGGGCACATTAACATATTCGGACGAAAAGATGACGATACTCGTTCTTTTGACGAGCGTGTGGCATCGACATTATAAGTTGTACTGTAGCATGAAAACTGGCACAATCCAATCAGAATGTGCATTGCTGCAGCTGGGATTATTTCCCTTGTTATAAATTGTAGCCTATATAGTTCTTCATCACAAAAGTTTGAATTTTTTATTAATTTTGGGTGGAATCAAATTATCCATTTATTGCATTAAAACCCAAGGAACGACAGATAGAGATCAAACGAGAGTAACAACATGAGTTTCGAACACACGGACACCGATTAGCTGTTGCTTCAATGTTTACATTGCGCAGCTTACCTGCATTTGTAACGCCCTTTCCTATTGGCTGAACGAGCCTAACGGCAATTTTCCAGCATGCACTCGTAGAAGCCTTTACGTTCACTTAAAACTGCTGTGAACATCTCAACGTACGATTGACGCAGAGACACGTTAACATAGTCATTTACGTTCCAAGTTGAGCCGTAACTTTACGCATACTTGGCGAAGTTTTAAACATCCGGGCCCAGGCCTCAAGAGTATGTATTTTGAAAAGGTGAAGCTGTTATTGCTACGGTGGTTTAGGGATAACAAGAAAACGTTCTCGTTTGAAATATTATAAAAGGATGAGGCGATAACGTTTACTAGAGAAAATAATTCATGTTCTAGAAAGTACTGAGAAGTTAAATGCTCAAATCGGTTTCCGTAAAATGGCGAAACCGCGACCTTTATCATTTATTTCAGGAGAGTCTCGGTAAATTCAATAAATTGTGATCAATATCCACGGTTTATTTTCTTTTATCTATTATAAACGCATTATTTATCATGCTATGCTTCCTCTTATCCACTGCAAGAGCCTTTCCAGGACCTGCTCGATATGCTGAAAGGAATGAGAAGGCAATTCACAGGAAGTCAATTGGATTTATATGGACTTCGATGGATAAAAGCAAATGAAAGTCATCATAACTCTTTTGAGACATCCCTGATAAATGAAAAATTAAAATACTAGTTTACTGAAACATTAAAGACCTGCGCAAACACGGGCTTGTTATTTTGCGCCACTACCCGGTTTTGTGGAGTTTACCTTTAGTAAAACTCTGAATGTATGTATATATATTTACATAAGTGAATAAATACTCCATGTGAAATGTAAGGCAAAACCATGAACTGTAATATCATCTTCAGCTTCAATAAGAGAACTGACTTCTGATATATCAAGCTTATGGAACACATTGCACATATAGTGAGTGTTTCGCTATATTGTCTTCAATCTTCAATAACCTCCAGTCCACTCGCAGGTATAATGCTGACATCTTCAATAACCACCAGTCCACCCGCAGGTATAATGCTGACATTTCCAATCACCTCTAGTCCACCCGCAGGTATAACGCTGAAATCTCCAATAACCTCCAGTCCACCCACAGGTATAACGCTGACATCTCCAATAACCTCCAGTCCACCCGCAGGTATAACGCTGACATCTCCAATCACCTCTAGTCCACCCGCAGGCATAACGCAGACATCTCCAATAACCTCCAGTCCACCCGCGGGTATAAAGCTGACATCATCTGTGATATAATTCTTAGAAACATAAATTTAATTTCAGAAGTGTACCTAGGTTAGGTAGCAATAACACACAGACCAACCTCGTTACCTGAAATTTCTACAGCGCACATGCAGTGTATGGGACCACTGCTGTCCTCGACGCTGATTTTACGTGTCGAGCTCTCGGAGGAAGTCCATCACTGTAGCTTTGGATGATAATTAAAATTGAGCACTATAGTTCCTGTCTTTCAGATGATAATTATAATCGAATGTTATAGCAAACTTTTGTTGATAAAATGCACTATCACTTTGGGTTGCAATAAAGCCTTATTCCTTTGGATGGCAATCGACCTTATTCCTTTGGATGACAAGCGAGCACTGAAACTTTGGATGGCAATCGAGCACCAATTAAAACTTCCAATGTAATTGAGCCCTATAACTTAATTTGGATATCAATCGAGTACTGATATTGGATGTAAATCGAACCCTGTAACTTTGGATGTAAATCGAACCCTGTAACTTTGGATGTAAATCGAACCCTGTAACTTTGGATGTAAATCGAACCCTGTAACTTTGGATGTAAATCGAACCCTGTAACTTTGGATGTCAGTCAAACACTGTGCTCGTAAATACACATCCTTAATTACCAGGCTAAACCGAGTTCACAAGACTGTCTTTTACCATATGTTTGTGATTCAAAGTATTCGGCTGGTTCGTTGTGCTAGACAAACACAACTGCGTGTATATCAAAGCTTAGGTAATGCAGGACTGACTTCAGTGAGGGTTGTTTAGTTGCGACAGTTACAGCGTTCTCTAAGCTTGCGCAGAGTTACTCTGTACTTAGACCTTCTACTTCTTACAAAAACATTGTGAAACAACACTAACAGGGAATTTCATAAGAATACATTCTCACTCATTGGTGCAAACCATTCTTTGCTTAAAACAAAGCAAATCTTATTAGAAGCTCAACTTTACTTTGTTCTTGTTGTTGCTAATTCCCATAATTTCTGTAAAGATGAATTTTGTCCCATGCAAACTCCGCCTGCTCAAATTACAACTGCCTAACGAATATATTTATGTTTTTGAAAAATTAGGTTGCATCGCATCTATCAGCTGCAGTAGTAAGCGGAGCTATTTTTCTCTATACTCTATACAAACAATAGTGATGATTTATTTGAGCCAGGTGCATCACCCATGTAGGTGGTGAGGATGATAACGTGACGTAGGAAGCAGATTGGAGCTTGATTAGCTTTCCATATATACCAATGCATAGTAAATCCTCTGAGTTAAACTTTGCCGTCACTGAAGCTAAGTTCAACGTTTATCTACTCTGTAGGCGGTAAAGCTCCTAACTTTATTTATAGAATATAACTCCCATTAGTTTCAAAAATATGCCAAGCATAGGTGCTATTCATGCTTTGAATTCGATAAGTGAGGTGCTTCAGCCAAGTCCGTCTTTGTGGACTGATGATGATAAGGCTTTTTACTTTCTAAATCAATTATCAAATTCGTTCCATTTTTTGCTAGCTATAAGACTGTGAATGGAGTTAATTTTCTTAATAATTGGAGACAAACATAGCAGTCCTAGAAAAATATTGAATGGCCTTCTATAAAAGACGGCTGTCTCAGAGAAAGTTTTCATTCGTCTTCTGTGCTGTGTGACGAATATTAACACATTTGCTAGTAGCGCAGGTGCTTCTTTTAGTCTACAGTCGATATCAAAAGTAATTAAGTAATAATTAATTTCTCAACGCAATAACGAAGAACGTTTGGGCGTGATTTTACTGTCAATTAATGTTTTTTTTATTATTTTGAACTTTTCTCTTCATAAAACGTTTTATCATGCGTCCCTTAGAAAAGGCTGATGCTATTTCAGCTTAAATTCATGAAAGATTTCCTAAATTTTGAAAAATCAACTTAATGAAGCATGAATTCATGAATGTACGTCAGCACTAAACAGATTAGTGAAAAAAAAAATCGCATTACGGAACTGCAGATATTTGTGGGTAAATTGGAAGGTCACACGCTTTTGATGAACAGCTTTAGTCAAAGCCACTGACGATCATGCAGATGAACACAAAGCAAACCAATTAAGCGAATAACGTGTGCTACAGAAGCAAATATCACATTATCGTCATTATTGATGACACCGAGAATAATCTTCTTTGTACTGCTGTAACTACATATAATCAGCTCACTTTTACTTATGTTTTAATTTGTTACAAGATGAAGTTCGAGCACCTTGGTCACGTGTCATAAGATTGGAATTCCGAGTAATTAATATTAGCTGTTTTTCACTAAACTATAAAAAAATACGGATTGATGCATGATGCAATAATGATGATGAATCATTCATACTATGGTATAGCTATCGTCTTTCGAATGTAAGATTAAGCTTTTACCATGATAGAACCCTTTTATGATGTATCAAAATGAGCGGTATCTAAATACAGTAAATTTCAACTAATGATGTTCGTTAATTACATATATATATGAATGCTCAGTACGTGGTACATAAATTCTTTTTCGATTTACCGAACTCAGAGACTATTAGTTCCACTGGTGAAAATGACAGCACCCCCAATTTTTGTACTTTCAGTACAGAAAACACACTCATTTAAAAAGCATCACCGTTACTTTTATATAAATATATATATGCCTTTAGATGGCATTAGATAAGATATTGAACAGTTCGAAATTTAGTTACCCACGACATGCATTTTGCAGTACCTCAGCTCATCAGGTGGGAGGTTTAGGGCAAGTTCACACGTCACTCATCTCAACGCCTTCAATTACGAAAACGAACACGAGCTGTGAGTCAACTTTTTCTGTCGCTGTCCACATGTAGAAGTTCCCTTCATTCAAATGAATGACGCCGCGCGTTCAGTTATGATATAGTCTCTTTATATTTTGCGTCTTTTTGATGTAATATTGGTATCTCATAATCTTACAGCCTGATTTTGAGTGGAACAGCCAATTTCTAGAATATTTATAGCCTGATAAACCGATAGAAGGGAAATCATCAGAGAGCGATCAGCCATGCTTTCAAAACAAAGATAGCGTCTGTGTCCTTACAAAATTGTTCAGGTTTTCAAGCGCTAAACGGGATTACAGTGATTATCACCCACGAACGAAGTGAGAGAGATGCTAATGTTTTCGTTTAAGATTAAAGTATACTTGTAAATATATATGTTTATATATTTGTCTCTCTACCAAATAAGTGGTCGAAGGAGTTGAGTAGTGTTCATAATGTTTTGCAGGGAGTCTGGTGGGATACCCTCGATGTGACCCACGCCAAAAAACTAGGATTAGTTGACCATAAAAACTGACGACTATGAAATATGCTCTCCACCCAAAACTAGGTAGGAGTTGAGCTATATGTTCTTGATTTCTATTTGGGAGTCTGGTGAGCTGTCCTCGATGCGACAAACGCTAAAATACTAGGTTTAGTTGGCCATCAAAATGATGGCAATGAAATTTGCTCTCACCGCGGGTGACGGTCTTACGCCACGAGGCGTTCTAGTTTTGATCATAAAAGTGACAACCCAAAAGCATTTTTGTCGAATTGTCCATGATCTGTGAACGCTACAAAGGATAAATTTAGTATTTATAGGTTCTGTTTGCTGAACTTGAATGAGGCGACCCGTTCAAAAACAGACTTGCTTCATTCTTAATTCAGTCTCCCGTGCGCTGCAGCTGCTTCTATCAAATCAATGTACCGCGTCCACCAGTTTGAATGAACGCGTTACGATGAAGGACATGTGAACACGGCCTTAAAGTTGATCAATTTTTCTTCGTTAGGATTTTGCTGGACAGAATGATTAAGCAAAATCGTAACGAATTAAATTTGACGAACTTTGTGCCTCCCACCTGATGAGTTGAGATACAGCGTAACATGCGTCGTGGGTAACTAAATTTCTACTTGTTCATCTCATCGAACTCTTCAGTATCATATACACCTGCTGTTTTTTAGGAGACAAATTTCATCTATAGGTGGAAAAACTCAAAATAAATCGATTTTCATGAAGGATAAAATACCCAAAAACTCCTTAGTCTTTTAGTTATAATGACTTAAATAAATTTAAAACTTTAAGTATTTTACTACGTGCACGCCAATGTTAGCGCTAAATTTGATCGTTCAGCACGTTTTCCGACCACATTCCTGCCCATGCGTTTACACTGTATCGATAGTGATGATTATAGGGACGAATGACATGAGGATTATTAGGCTCATGATTATTGTGAATGTTAAAAACCCCTTCGTGAGTAAAATACGCTTCATCGGTGGAAAAGAATCACCTCCGAGAAGTTGGGATCCTTTGTTCTCTGTTGCATGAGCCACTGTGGAAATTGTACACAAGGTTCAAAATCTGGGAGCAGCAACCCTTGCTTTTTTTTTTTTTTTTTTTTGTGAAAACGACACGGATTGAAACTCTGACGACGTAGTGTCTGCCATACAGTAGTGTGATTACGTTGACTGCTAAGNTTTTTTTTTTTTTTTTTTTTTTTTTGAAACGACACGGATGTAAACTGACGACGTAGTGTCCGCCATACAGTCGTGTGATTACATTAAATACTAAGTTTGAAACTGGAAATATTTTTCCATAACCATGAAATATTTGCAATTCTTTTTTGTAAAAATAATGTAAACTGCTTTTGTGGGGTCAGAAACGTACTGAACTATCAAAACTATTGCTATCATTGGCGCGCATTTAATAAAATACCCAAAGCTTTAAAATTCTTTTTCATTATAACTGGAAAACTAAGGAGTTTCGGGCATTTAATCATTCATGAAAATCGTTTTAATATTTTAATTTGAGTTTTCCTACCTATGGTTGGAATTTGTCCGCCTAAAAATACACCCTATATATATTATTTTTGAGAACATAGCCTTACTAATAAATTTAATTCTTTTTCGTTATATAACTTGATAACTTTAGATATATACTTTATACACCGTACAGTAGCAAGCAGGATTAGGGAACAAGAACGAAATTATTGAAAAAAATAGATTTTGTATTATCTACCAATAAAGGGGCTTCCGACCGGTGGGGCGCCTATCACTGTGAGTGAGAGATTACTTTTCAGTAAGCGCTAAAGTAAAATCCACTGTATGATAAAACACAGTTGTTGGTCGCTTGCTTGCTCCGATGTTGGTCAGTAGTGTGCAATGCGACGAAATACCACTTTTTGAGGGTAGGCTTCCCTCGCGCCGCCGGGTCATCGCGCCGCCCCTTTAGGTTTCCCAGGCCCCGCTCACTCTGGTTTGCGCCCCCCCCCCCCTGACCCCCGCAAAACCGGTAGTGCATTGGCCGTTACAAACCGGAAGCTCACGCGCGAGGGGAGCCGCGAGGGTAGGTTACCCTCAAAAAGTGGTATTTCGTCGCATTAAACACACTACTTTGGTCCGTCTCTCCGTCACGCACTTAAGAGTTTTATAGGAGAAAATTCATGTACTGAAGGACAAGTTGAGATACCATACAATTTGAGAACTTGGAGTACCAGTGACAAATATAGTTCTGGATCTCCGCCCTCTGGATCCTTAGCCCCTAGATCCCTGCTTTCATTGCTGAATGATATCGAATTAGTTAAATCTTCATGCTAAGCAGCCGCCTTTTTATATTGAACTAGTGCACCAAACGTAACCCTTTTGTTGAATAAGTCATGAAAATATGTATTTGAATACATCTTACCATCCCAACGAAAACTTTCACAATACTTCTACATTCACCAAGCCCACAAAGTCCACCAAGTCCATAAAGTCCACCAAGCTCACAAAGTCCACCAAGTCCACAAAGTCCACCAAGCTCACAAAGTCCATCAAGCCCACAAAGTCCACCAAGCCCACAAAGTCCACCAAGTCCACAAAGTCCACCAAGTTCACAAAGTCCACCAAGTCCACAAAGTCCATTAAGTCCACAAAGTCCACCAAGCTAACAAAGTCCACCAAGCCCACAAAGTCCACCAAGCTCACAAAGTCCACCAAGTCCACAAAGTCCACAAAGTACACCAAGTCCACAAAGTCCACCAAACCCACAAAGTCCACCATGTCCACAAAGTCCACGAACTACACCAAAGAAAATTCAGATTTCAAAAGGCGAAAAAAAAAGTTAGGTACCTTGCAATTTTTTTCTTAGGCGAAAAAAAAAGTTGGGTACCTTGCAATCTTTTTCTTCAGATTAGATAGGGGAAGAATAAGGCTTCGGACAGACGGACGGACTGACAGACAGACAGCTCTCTTATTACCTCCGCCAAGGAGGTTATGTTTTCGTCGTGTTTGTCTGTCTGTCTGTCTGTCTGTTTCTCTGTCACCAGGGTAACTCAAAAAGTTATGAACCGATTTGGATGAAATTTACAGGGATTGTTCGGTATGTTGGGAGGAACAGATGATTAACTTTTGGTGAAGATATGTCCATCCGTTTGTTTGTTTGTCTGCGTCATTTTTCTCGATGCCATAACTCAAAAAAGTATGAATGGATTTTGATGAAATTAACATGAGTAGTTAGGTATATAACAAAGAGTAGATTACCAAATTTTGGTATTGATCCGTTTGTTCGTTCGTTCATTTGTCCATGTTTTTAATTTTACGCTTGTTAGCACAATAACTCAAAAAATAATGAATGGATCTTTATGAAATTTATAGGAGTTGTTATTAATGGTAAAAGACATAAATGATCAAATTTTGGTGCAGATCGGTTTGTTCGTTTGTATGTTTGACTCATATTTGTCATAACGTTTGTTAACAGTATAACTCAAAAAGTTATGAACNAATTGAACAAGCTGTTATTAATATGAAAAGGCACAAATTATCAAATTTTGGAGTTTATGCAAAGAAAATTATGGTTTCAGAGCCAATTTGAATTTTTGCTACCGTTGGCTCACTTGGCGGAAGTATGCGCTCTCAGAGTGCTCTCGTTGTAGTATAGATTGACATCGTATCTAAATTTCGACGCTGGAGGTTCAACAATCAGTTGGTATCCACAATACGGTAAGCCTTGGGCATTTCCAGTGAATTCTTTTCACTGAACTATATTTTTCTAAGTGCAGTCCAACTTAACGCTTGATCAATTCCAAGCTGATATTCAGTCATTCTCTTGCAGGGAGGGGGGGGGGTGATACTTTACTATCGCAAAACTCATGGTTGTACAGCTTGCGTTTCACTAATAAAAGATCAGGCCTGCAGGGATGAGACCAATAATACAGCAAAATAAATACTGGAAGCAGGAACGATGAAAAGCTCAATCACAAAATTTTTGCCGACATTTCTGACGGCTGGGCCCTCTAGTTATTTCAATAACATTCAAAACTAGCCTAAATGAATTTGTTGCACAAATTTAGGACATATTAAATACTAGATCATCAGATGAGTTATTGCTTTTAGGAGGTGCAAGACCATATTAAAAGTTATAGGAATGTCATGCTGTTTTACCACATTTCTGTGAAACTTCCACTGCATGTTATGTTCTTTACGTGAATACTTTTGTTTGCTCTAAATTTGGTTTTGAACAGCAGGGAAAAAACAGAAGCATATTGCAAACTGTGCCATTGAAGTAGGTAAGGTGTACATAATCAAAGACCGAAAAGCATTGAGCAAATTTCATTACATTTGACTGCAAATAAACGTTCCTACGTTCTTTGAGGACTTCTACTTTAAAAAGATTGAATTTATGAACAAGGCAAGCCGTTCTAATTTAAGGAAGTCCATGTATATAGGCAGCAAGTCATTTTCTTTTTGACTCAAGGAATGACTATTGCTGCTATCGCCCAACAAATAAATAGATCCCGGAATACAAATAAAAAATTATCAACATTTTGTGATCAAGTCGTCTCGTGTGTATCTTTAAACTAGAACGCCTTGGTGGCGTAAGACCATCACGCGCGGAGGGGACCTTGAATAATTCAACGAAGTCATATTTGATGAACAAGGCTAGGGTGCAGCCCCATTCACAGAGATTAGTTCTTCAATAATAACATAGGAAAAAATAGAACGCCCAGCGCTCCAGACGATCTGCCGCGGTGGGGGCAAATTCGCCCCGGTGGATCAAAATTCAACGCCATCATTTTTTATGGCCAGCTATCCCTATAGTTTTTTGTTATTGGTCTCATCTAGGTCAACCCACCAAACTCCCCACAAAAATTTATGATATTGCTCAAATCCTTCTACCTGCTTTTGGGTGGACAGACAAATATCGCTCTCTGTTGCGAGTTGTGTAGGTTTCTCGGACCTGGCTGGATTTTTAGTGCGCCGTTGTATCGCGCCTGCTTTACTGTTTCCTTTCCCTTCTCTCTTGCACATGGTGCTTGGCTATGACTTTCTTTACGGCTGTTGTACTACTGCTTGTTGATCTATTTAGGAGCTCTTCCGTGTGTTCTCTAGTTTTTCTTTGTGTCACTTTTGCTTAATCTCTGTAACGCGCGAGTTGTAGCGGAAGAGCACGGAATGATTTGTGGTATTGGGCTCTCTCTGCGGCGCCTTCTTTACATAGCTGCAGTATCAGCTATTGAGTAATTATGTGAATCTATATGTATAGAATAATTATAAGAATCCATATGTATTTTATCTTGCTCGAAAAGTTTCTCAACGGAAGCTTATATAAGAGCCTGGGAACAACCATTATATAGGTTTGTTTCAATAAATATCATTATTATATATCCTTAAATCTTGAATGAAAACATTATCACCTCTCTTATTTCGTTCGCGGGTGGCAAAAAAGCCTGTCCTTGCTGGCCTAATACATCAGGTATAATAATTGAAGATGGCATGAATGTCTCTCGCGGATGACAATGTTTCGTCGTTTGCTGGATATAAAGTAGAACCTAGTGTGGTATCTCCTGGTGTTAAACATCTAACATGTAGGAAGAAAGTACCAAAATGGAAGAGTTGTTTTCGAAAAATGAAAACGTCACAAGAAATGATTGTACATTGTCGGGATTGTTTTCCGCGACGCGAACAATTTCAGTTTGATCGAGTCCGAATGCAGGCAGTATGAGTGATGATGTCAAGGCGATAGATTGCTGCTCAAGTGATTAAAAAAAAGTTATTTTAAATGTCGGAGGATTCCAGCAAATTTTCTCTTATTTGTATTAGGCACTTGATTAGATTGCACTGTCCACTAAACGCTGCAGTATATAGAATATTGATCAGCAGTACCTACGTGTCTATTTCATGTTGTCGCCAGCACAGAGCCCTGATCTGAATCCTATTGAGAACACGTGGAAAATTCTCGCCTGTGTAGTTGGGATAGACACGAACAGATGTGAGACAGTTGTGATAAAAACTCCATGACGCATGGAACAAAGTCACATCGAAGCAGTGCGATGGCTTGGGAAAACCTATGTCCCAGATGCAAAAAAATAAAATAAAATAAAATACAGCAATGGCATTTACACATCCTATTAAAGACTGGTATAATGTAAATATGTAGTTAATGTTAATAATTAGATGCAGAAAGTTTCGTCTTTCGTTCTTTTAATTTTGTACAAGTTGCATTTTTAAACCTACTTACCGAAGGATAATATGACAATCACAGCATCGCCTTTCGTTTACTCGATCTATAAGGCGTTATTGCATGAAACATTGAAGCTTTGCATGCAATTCAATATTTTTTCTTCATTGGCTATTCCAAATAAAATTTAGAGCTGTAGAAAGGTGTTGGTTGACGAACATGCAGTGAATATTTCGACGAGATCCGGCGATTATTTATAATGTATGCCATTTTTAGTTTCATTCTTTAATTATTTCATTATTTAAAAATAAATATATTTATATTTATTATTTGCTGGTAAAGGGGAGAGACTTATCCCGTATATACACAATATATACTTCATATACACTGAAATCTGTCATCTGTCCTACTTGTTATCTACTGAAATGTAGGAAATTCATAAAACATTGCTCGCAACTATATTTTCTGGAAGGAAATTTCAATATTGGCTGAAAATGTTTGGAGATTTGCTAATAACCGTGTGGGTGGTGACCATGGGAGCAGCAGCAGCGCAAGGGCAGTTCTCGGCAACAACCCCCGCTGCTCCAAGTACAGACGCCCAGAACAAAGCAAGAACCTTCACCCAACTCGACTTACGAGCATGTCCGCAGACGGGTACGGAACAACCCTTATTCTACACATCTCGAGTCCTCGTGAGTATTATCCATCTTTTCTCTTCAGTTACATGTTGAATATACCGATATGATTAAGGTAAAGGTAAAGTCAACTTGACCCCACCCCTACGAGCTGGGAATCCCACACGCACTGGTTCGTGCTGCAGACAGAGGCTAACTGGCTTCAGAGGCGTGCACGGCTGTAGTCGACCACGGAGGGTCAACAGCTATGGCATTATCGACGGAAAGCTCGTACCTTACTCTCCCTATTTCAAGATAGGGTCAGTATCCCCACAGCAGCTGTACAGATATCAAACGCTAAGCCAGTGCGTCAAATTCCGCAACAGCTCACTTGCTTGGATTCGCATTGGAAGCTGCTACGTCCACTGCCATAAGGTCTGTTCTATAAGCTGCAACTACCGCGGTTATTGATTTCATACTTGATGCTATCAGATGATGAATTTCGTAGTGACAGAACTTAGTGGTATCAACATCAGGGTACAATAACTGTTATTTTTGGGCCACCAATGCCGGGACCAGGTATTCACATTTCCACTGCCAACTGGCTGCTCAGATGTGCAGCTCGCGTGCCGTTTCGATACATATTTGAAATATATATATATATATATATATATATATATATATATATATATATATATATATATATATATATATAT
>LQNS02278154.1:4817754-4841962 GCA_001587735.2 Parhyale hawaiensis
AAGAGCGCCAAGCAAATTGCCGGTGGACAGATTCACGATTGAGACCGACACTATAAGCTATATGTTCCGTTTCCCCATTGAGGCAGCGCGCTGTAATGAACCTCTAAACTCTAGAGCAGAAACAAACTAATTTATTTGACTTTTCCTTTCATTTACCGGTAATATTCCTCACTTCAACTGGCAGTTGCGAGGCAACATTCTTTACCCGGTTGGACCCAATATTATCGCAAACTAACATAAATAGGTACCGTTATATCAGTGTGTTCAACTTCAAACCACATGTCAAAAAGCCCACTTCAATCCTTCAATCTTCTTACTCGGCGTCGTGATTCTGCTGTGTGATGATCAACTGGATCTGCTTGCTGCATTTCTGATAGTTATTGCAAGGGCTCACCTCTGTTGACATTGTAACTCGAGGAAAGAATAGCTAGTTGCCTCCTACACATCCAGTAACAATTCGCGCTCACTTTCCAGGTTTCATGAATGACACAGTGCCCGGGATATTTGCATCCTCCGCTTAAAAAATAAAACGATGCGGTCCTAATTCAAAACCAATTGGAGCTTAATTCGAGTCACGTGCCCGTTTAATACAGAGTGCAGCATACAAAAACGCGTAGTATAATGCACACAAAACGGTCTAAAAGTGATTGCACGAAGAATACGAGCGTGTAGCTCAAGTGAAAAAATGAAATAGGTATAATATTCCGAAATGCCTTTCTGTATCTTCTACAAGAAGTACACAATTCTCTAATAATATAGCTAGGTGCGTTACAAAAGCGGTGCACGGTCAACATTTATAATTAATAAGGACTGTTCTTGAAGAGGGACAGGTTCACAGATACGCTGTTATTATTTTTGCTATGGTATTCAATTATCCAACAGGTGAAAGTATTCCACTCTTAGTAGCTAATATCACAACACGAGTTGGCCACAGAAGGGTATTCGAATACTACCTAAGAGTTACACATGACGGTATCATATAATACAACTGATGACCTAACCATAGGTTATATCACTTAGTTGCAGCTACGTGGACCATTTCGGTCCTTAATTACCTCAATTTGAAACCTTTCCAAGTCGAGCTTTTGTCTCATCTGGTGGAGTGTGAGGGGGTCGGCGCGCCACCTCTCACCGTCCCCCTTCAGGATAGACTCCCACATACCCTCACCGCCACCAGTCTCCCCTTTCTTGGGGCCTAGGCGCCCCCCACCCAGCTTAGTGAGGACAATATGCAGCTGTTTGCTGGTCAAGATGCCGTCTTCGTTCTTGGGCCCCTCCTCCAGGGTCCAGAGCGTCTCGTCTGCAACCACCGTGTCGAACAGGTCGCCCTGGTGACAGGTTAGAATCGGGAGGGATAATTTTTCTTTCTCGTTGAGAGGGGTCGGTGGCTTACAGAGAGGCAGTCGATTACACGGGACAGTCTAGTTAAAGAGGCAGTCAGCTACATCGGTCAGTCTACAGAGTCGAACAGTCAACTAGCGAAGGGGCGGTCAATGTAGAGGGGATAATACTTAAAAGGAGAAACAATTTAGGTGGAGAGGATATAAACTAAAAGGGCAGTCAATAACAAAGGGCAGCCAAGTAAGAAGTGAAAGCGACACAGAGGAGCAGCCAACAGAGAGAGGATAGATATATATAGTGGGGGTGAATTAAATATTCGTACACCATGAAATTGTTTATTTACAAAAAATCTAGAAAACCAAAAATAAAAATATTGATACAGTATATGTATTTTTGTGTAAACAACACGCACGCAATAACTTAACAAGTAAATTCCTCTAAATAGAAATCATACAACAATTTATATATTTTGGGTTAAAGAAGTATTCGTACAACACAAAAGATTTCAAAACAACACTTGATATTTTTGTGGCGTAGCCTTCGCTCAGTTCAACAGCAGTCTATCTCTCTCTATAGTTTTTTTTTTTTTTTACCAAGTCTTGACACGTTTCCTGAGGGATTTTAGCTCATTCTTCGTGCAGATTTCTTTGAGGTTCGGAATGGACTTCAGCCTCCTCGCATTAATGTTTAAATTCAGAAATCGCTAGAAATTTTCGATCGGATTCAAATCAGGAGACTGGCTTGGCCATTCTAGTTGTTGTACATGATTATCGGTGAACCATTTCTTCGTGGTTTCCGCCGCATGTTTTGAGTCGTTGTCCAGCTGAAAAACGGATTCTTGCGGTAGCCCGAGTTTTTGAACCGTCGCATGCAAATGTTCCCTTAAAATGTTCTGATACATATGAGCATTCATTCTCCCTTCTATGATTTGAATGTTACCTGTTCCACGTGATGAAAAGCATCTCCAAATCATAACGTTACCACCACCAAATTTCAAAGTAGGAATGGTGTTTTATGGTGCGAATGCCGTTCCGTCCTTACTCCACACATGGCTCTTTGAATTTCGTCCAAATAGCTCTATTTTAGTCTCATCCGACCAGAGCACGTTTTCCCTTGTGCTCGCGGACGAATTTCAGCTTCCTTATTTCGTTTCTACAGCAGGGGAGTTTTGCGAGGAGTTCGAGAACGTAAACGGTTTTGATAAAGTTCGTGGCTTACTGTACGTAGGCTAACGCTTGTCCCTGCTGCTAGCAAGTCCTCCTGAAGCTCTTTCAAGTAGTCATGGGAGTTTCGGGCACTTTCCTGGCCATTTTTCTTGAAGTTCTAAGGGAATTTTCAGCGTCCTGCCTGATCTAACTTGGGTTTTGACAGTTTCCGAACTTTTAAACTTTTTGATAAATTACCCGATCTTGGTAAACGGTATTTGAGTGTCTGTGATATTTGCCTATAACTTTTCCCGGATTTCCATTCTTTCATAATCAACTCTGTAACAGAATTAGTAAGCTCCTTGCTTTTGGCCATGGTAACAACCTTTTTCTACGATGTCGCACGAAATAATGACGCGTCCCAAAGCTGTTCATGGACTATAGTAGACTTCTAACGTAAACTCTAGAAAGTTCTGTAAAGTTCTTGAAAAGTCAAATCAATTTTACAATGAAACAATCGTTTTGCACGAATACATTTTTTAACCCCAGTTATGTGAAATACTATATAATTTACATAATTCATTGAAAATTTTGGTTTTGTTGACATATCAATTGATAACACTTAAATATATACAAATACTGTATCAATATATTTATTTTCAGTCGCTAGATTTTTTTAAATAAACATTTCATGGTGTACGGATATTTATTTATCTCCACTGTATATAAAGAAGAGGAGCAACCAATTAAGAGGAGTAACTAGTTACCTAAGAGAAGCAATCTGCTACCAGAAGTAGTTACCTAAGAGAAGCAATAAGCTAACAGAGAACAGTGATGTGAGAGAAACAACTAAGAAGAGCAGTGAGCTGCAGGGCACTCAGATAAGAGGGCAGCACACTAAGAGTAGGGATCCCCTCAGTCGGTTAAACATAAAAAAAACAGCAGTTTTTACTGGTGAACGGTGTAGTCTTCGTCTAATATGTACACTAAACATATGGAGCCACTTGTTTAAAACTTCAGAGAAGAGCAAATACTGTATACTACCATTTTATAAACAGCAATGTCCTCCTTAAACTAATGCAAGTTAAAAAGTTGTTGGCTAAAGTAAAGGAGAACCATCAATTGATCCTCTAAATAGGAATGCAAGTTAAAAGTTCGCCGATGCAAGGTAAAACCTTAGTTATAATTCACGTTTTGTTGAGACCTTGTAAATGCATTGTAGCGTCAAGTGCAATCGTTTTGTAAGCGGGGACTTTTCTCCGAACTTCGGAGTAACTATGAATAGTTTCGATGCAATATCATTAGTTTCATCATTAGACTGATTTAGAGCGTGGCGCTACGCTTTTGACCAAGAAGTAGTAGTTGGCAGCTGACGAAAGTTTGTGGTAAATGATAACCACGTTCGAAAACGAACGGCAATTTTTTTTTTCGTGTTTGAGCTCGAAAACAAAGCGTCGGTATGAATTAATATATTATTGTCCAAGGAACGAGAACACAGAGTTTAATAGTTACCATCGTTAGTTAGGCATTTTATTGCGCCACAGTTTTTGTGCTCACAGGCCAGCTATGCGATACCTAAAGTGATGTACGTGAAAAAATTGATCTTTTAAAACTGACGAAAACAGCAATTTTCGTACATCATGAACGCGCCCAGGCCAGAAATTTCTATCGTACCGGGAAATGAGTAAGCGTGCTAGTTTAGGAACGTCCCTTTGCTCCGTATGCACCGTCTCTGGTTTGGCAATGACGATTCGAGCGATAATTTCCCGAAATGTTTTGGCTCTCGCTCGCACTGACCTTCACGTACTTCTGTTTCACAAGCACTGCACTCACCTCGATGATGACGTCGCTGCGAAGGATAACTTTAATTTTCGACGGTTGCACGGTCACGCTGAGCATTTTCGTTCGAGTGCCTGGCGCCACATCGATCTAGAAAGCATAGAAAACAACCGTATCAAACTGACGCCACATCGATCTAGAAAGCAAAGAAAACAACCGTATCAAACTGGCGCCACATCGATCTAGAAAGCATAGAAAACAACCGTATCAAACAAGCGCCACATCCATCTAGAAAGCAAAGAAAACAACCGTATCAAACTGGCGCCACATCGATCTAGAAAGCATAGAAAACAACCGTATCAAACTGGCGCCACATCGATCTAGAAAGCAAAGAAAACAACCGTATCAAAAATCAGGACCACCGCAAAGGTAAAACCGTAACTGAGCATCAGCGCGGCGCCGCGGGGGCCTTTAATCTTGTAAGGCAAAAGACGCCAATAAAGAACCCTATAATACCCCAGCAACATCTGCATGGGGCCGCCGCGCAGAAGCTGAATTGCCGTTTTAGCTTCTGCGGCGACTCTGATTGTTAGTTGGGTTGTGCCACAACCCATTCACCCCGAGGCTGAGCGTGCGCAACCGCGGCACCGCATTGAGAAAATGCTTTCACAAAACTAGCACGCCTTCCCGTGCACCGATACGAAACACAGCAGCTACTTGCCATAGGGTGCTCGACAAGCACGAGGCCACTATCTTCGTTTCAATACGAGCGCACGAAAGCAGCTGACAGGTACCTATTCTCCGTCGGGGCTCACGAGAAAGCGTGCTGGTTTGGGGGCAGTTTTCTCAGTGACGACACCCCGTAAAGGCTGGTTCCAACGATAGTCAAATGAACATATTTCCTCAGCTTTGCGTCCATTTGCGATGCTGCGTCCGTTTGAAGAGCAGTCACAAAGCTCTTCCAGTTTTAATTCTTCGAGAACTAACCCACACTTTACCAGTAATGCTTACCTAGTAGCCTAAACTGATATGACGTCAACACTTCAGTAACATTTTTGGTCAATACACGTTGTACTAACGAGAGGGCAACAATCCACTCGAAAGATGAAATCATGGGAAACTCATACATTTAACCACCGTGAGATCCATACCTTAATACGCGGTGCCGATATTTCTTTCCCGGTTCCGCCAATAGCTACGGCTTACCGCGGTGCAGAAACTGCAACTGATACTCTCCTAAGTTATTTCTTTATGTTGACTATAGTTTCCGTCTCCATTTCCAATACAAACGCGAGCTCACAGAGGAAAAACTAAAAGACATAGGTAGCTACAGCATACCGATAAAAGCGTGGAACCCATGCACGAGGGTATTCCCAAACAGTATCAAAATGTAGGGGAACACAAAATGAGGAGAGAAAAAGAAGAACAGAATAAAGCATCTTTAGCAGGGGCATGAACGGAGGGAGAGTCTCCTAAATTGTAACATTACTTGATATAGACAATACATACAAAAGAAACTACACTTAGTACGTAAACTAATACCGAGAAAAGAAACAATCTCATCTGTGGATTACAGTCCGTTCTCCAAGCACTAGTGCACCTCAGCTTCAGGCTGACATTGGCATCGACTGGCCAATCAGAGAATCCAAATGGGAACGAAAAAATTAAGGCGTATCGTGTTTACCAATCTTCGTTTATTACATGCACAATAAAATCCCAGGCAGCACTTTCTTGAGTTCCTATAGGTACCTAGTTAAAGGTTCTCCAGATGAATTCCAGGTGGTGTTATTCGCGTCAAATCCTCTGTATAGAGCAGTTTCGATCTCGGTTACCGTTGGTCAAGTCAGAGCTTGAGCCCGAATATCAACAATGCACATAGTTGCTGACAACTATACTCTTAACCATTTTATCAAGACAGTTGGGGCGTGGTCAAATTCCTCTACACCGTTGCCAATTCTATGGGTATTTATCAGATTTCGCTATATACAGCCTATAATGTAGGTAGTGAGTGGGGCTATGACATGGGCAGAGCAAAATCTCAGAAATGCCCATAGAATTGGCAATGCTGTAGAGGAATTCGGCCACGCCCAAACTGCCTTGATAAAATGGTCAGAGTATAGATTATTTGGCTTTCTTTTAAAATAAAAGCACTAGCGTAAGTTACTAAACGTCAGCACAATAAAAGTTATTTCACTTTTTATTCTTAGCAGGTCATGCGAAAAAGATCGTAACATACGCCACCATTGACCACGCGGTGGACTTCAGCTACAGCTTGTCTACCATTCACCCTGAGGTGCACTATGTCTATAGCCACAGTCTGCCGCAATCCACAACTCATTTCGAGAAGCCACAGTGTTGTCACACTCCATCACTCACCTCGAGGTGCACTTCAGCCACAGTCTGCCACCACTTGCCCCATGCCACTCGGCACTCCACAACGCCACTCTTCTCATCGAAGTGACACTCCCTGTCAGTTGACATGGTACTTTTTCTAAAAATTAAACACTTCGTCTGCTCCAACTACTCGCTAGCGGATTGCAAGCACTGGGCCTGTTTAAGCAGTCTGATTAAATGCTACAACCAATCGGAAATTTAAAGGCACTTATCCGAGGTTATCCGATAGCGGTCACTATTTACTGGTAGACGGCCGATAATTGCCTATAAATTTCTGATTGGGAAGGGAGTAACAAACTAATTGTGCCCTACATGCTTTGAAAACCACATCAGAGGCGGGAAAGTTCGATCAAGATAAACTAATCTCATCGGCTTCAGCTCATCCGGAACTTCAGCAACGAGCGCTAGCCCCACCGCTTTGAGACGAGTCCTACCTACGCGTTGAGCTCAATTCTATAACTTTTGCGACCGTCTTCTGCTTTGAAGGATTGAGTAACAGATCATCTAACAGGTAATCGGCTCGGGATTAATATTGGGAACTCGATCTAAGGTATAGCGAAGCCAACGCTTACATTTTAGATCCGAGACGCCGGAGAAGAGTGACGTCACCATGACGCCCCGCCTGCCTCGTAACAGTGACGTGATTTTATGACAAAAACTTCTCTGCCGGTGAGGTTCGTTAAACACTTCGCTGTTTCCGCGGCAGTTTGCGTTAAGACGTAAAGCTGTTCTGCAAGATAACGATGAACATCCGACGTGTGAGAGCATCAACAGATACAAACACCAGCTGACTCAGGTCCATTAATGTTCGCAAGTTTGTGTTTTAAATCACGCGCTGCATCCGATAATAGTTCCCGGTTTGGACTGCACCGTAATTGTTTCTGCATTATAAGTCTTGAAAGTACATTATACTATTTTATCTTATGTAGTAAAGGCATGTAAATGACCTTAAATGAAAATGATAAAGAACAATTTAATATAGGCATAAGTCTAGGGGTGAGGAGTCGGAGGATTTAAGTAGGAGTCGGAGGATTTAAGTAGGAGTCGGAAAACTACTTGCTCCAGGAGTCAAGAGCCAGTATTTTAGAGCCAAATTCAAACTCCGGAGACCCACTTTACAAAGTACCTCAAATTTGTAACCATTTATTCAGAATCTATGGTTTTTAGTTGCAAAAATAACGAAAGATATTGCAAATTTGAACAAATATTCTTTTTGGCTTAATCCATGTGTTTGACATTAAAGAGTGGAGTACGTAGATACTCCTAGGAGAGTCTTGCCTAACGCCATTTATATTTTATATACTAATTTGATTTCAGTCGTAAAAGGTGCGAATATTAAATTTCATTACAAACGGCAACAGAAGATTTTCATAGGGTTAAGCTGGAGTGTATTTTAGGCATTCAGTAGGTACTAAGCCAGTATGAACAGTTTTTCGAGATGATAACTATGAATGAATTACAAAAATACGAAAATTTAACGTCCCAAATGATACTAATGATTCCGAACGTTGTAAATGTTACAGAACTACCTCAATTAAATAATTAATTAATATGCGTATATTTTGATAAAAAGGAGTTGGACAAACTTAATGATCCATTAAAAAATTGTACGGTATCACGAAGTCGGAGTAAAAAATCTACAGGACCAACAGTCGGAAAATCTGGAGGGTCAAGAGTCGGAGTCAGACTTGAAATATCCGACTCCGCAACCCTTGCAAACAATTCAGCATAGGAACACACTCTCGGAACCTGTTGTGTGCAGAAGTTGATGGCTGTCTGTACCCCTTTCTTGTTCCGTGCTATATTCATAACCTATACGTACACGCTTAGAACAAGTCCAAATATATGAATCGTAAACACGAATCAAGTATTCGACATGCTTAGTGCCTTCTTCATGGTGAGACAGTATCCTTCCTGCAAAATAGGGCGGGGTGGCAGTTTCGGATGTCCCGCGCCCCTCACATCACAGCACGTTATGGCGTGCTGTGGTCTGGTGAAGACCAGTTGGTCCCTAAAAGAATTTTTCGACCGACCCAGAGCAAGGCCTCCTAGAAAACATGTTTTCTAGGTGGCCTTGCCCAGAGTCGGATTTATTGTCTAAGCTCATGGGGCGGCTTAGAATTCGGTTAGGGATAGCAGTTCTCGACTGTACGGTCCGAAGATTCATATAAGAGGCCTACTTTTGAGAAATACTATAAAAGAAATACATTTTTTTCTGACTACGAGAACACGCATGAATCATAAAATGCCGTAGTTCATTTTAATGTAAATCACACAAAGTTATTGAATTCACACCCCGAAATGATGCTCTATCTGGCCTCACCTAATGTCACTAGCCCCTAGGACCTATGGTTGGCAGAAGAAACTTTAATAAAATATCTGAGGAAGATGGCTTGTGGCCAACAATAAAACTGTAACTACTGACTGCAGTGATGCAATGTAGCTGCGTTTAACAGTAAGTACAAAATCGTCGACATGAGGCAACCGCTGAATTCTAGAATAAAAAAAAATGACCGAAAAAGATCAAAATTAATCTCGCCGTTTTAGCAATCGCCTCAGCTGATGAACTTGATCTTCTTATTTCACCAACAGCAGGTTTTCTTAGGTCGCTATACATATTACCGAACATTAACGGGGTTTCATACATTAAGGTTGCAATACCCACGTGACAGGAGAAGACTGCCGAATGCTGTATATATACTGCATGGTCATTGGTGCAGCGCGAGTTCTGGTGCGCATTAGATTTTTTTTTTTTTAAGAATGACAGACACTTCACGCATGTCGTCTGACAAACACTGCACATTCGTACTTATATGTACCGTATCATATCTTAACGTTCTTGAAGTTACAAGTAAAATGTGCTCGAGCCAGCTAGACAACAAGCTGCACAAGAAGTAACCCTCAGCCATTCGTTTAATCATTCATTTAATCATTCGTTAAATCATTCGTTTAATCATTACCTTCATTCGACAATTTCAAACATACCGGTATTCATCACCATAAGCAAGACAGAAGAGTCAGTTGGTGTAGTATGTTTCCATGAAAAACTTATTTCATGAATAGCAAGCAAAAGTGAAGCTTATAATGATCTCTTTTATCTCTTTACTAGTAAATAAGAGCAAAAAGAAAAACAGAAGCAACTATTATCTCGTGAACATCCGGTAGACAACCGCCGGCACCGTTATCTCTCTGCTCCCCGCTCCTCGTACGCGCAGGTGCAAACCATGCAGAGGAGCCTGCTTCAGTTTCACACGGCGGTTTGATAACTTAATTCACGGTGAAATAAAAGCGTATTCTATGACGACCACGAGCGACCTAGAGGATGCAAGTCTCAGCAGACAGCCGTTCAGTGAAGCCTTTCTTGAGGACTCAATTTGCCTCTGCCATACGAATATGTGAAGTCCAATACATACATAGCGGTATGAAGGAAAGGGTTAACAACTCTGAACGATCGCTTGTGTAGCAGACAGGTCTTCACCACATAGCTAAAACTTGACTATATTTAAAAGCCGCATGACTAATCCGTTATTATGCATTCAAACGCTGCACACTGAAATCGCTCAGCACCTACATCAACAATTACATTCTAGCAGCGGCAACACCGTCTAAGAATTAGCGATTTTATATTCTGTTCCCTAAAAAGCCAAGATTTGAAGTCTGACACTAGCTTGTCCCAGGAGTTGGAATTGAAGGAACATGCACTTACATACTTGGTTGACCTTCTCTTATGAATCGATCTGCGTCTCATGCAGAAATAGTGTTGTCTGCAATGAGAGGACCCGCGTTGACGTGTTAGTACAGTACGAAGACTGCAGTGTACGTGCTGAACGAGCACACCTAGGCACGTATTTCGTATCGTGGCACGGGTAGACGTGCCAATTTAACACTGTATTCTATTAAATAGTTAAGGCCTCCGTTTGCCCAACGACGATCTAACAGAGGGAGAAGAAGGGACATATAGTATCACGATAGGAATGGGGAACCCATGCACGAATGTGTTCCTACACAGGATCAACGCGTATGGGGACGGCAAGTCGGGAAAGAAGAGGAAGAATAGAAAAGAGTAAGATCAGTAGGAGTATGAAATTAGAAGGAAGCCAAGTGGGCACGAGAGGCCTATCTACTGACTAAAGTGACCTACACGAGCCCCCTGGGGTCGCCGTACCCATAACATAGAATGGGCGAATCTAACCTCGTGGCCCAACCTATGCCTTCTGAGGGGTGACTTAACACTTTTCTCACTACCTAGCGTACGCACTTGATGACGCCACAAATAGAGTTATTATTTCTACTACGCGCGATATTTATCCCATTCACGTACACCATCCAACGTTTTGGACACTGATAACCCTATTTCCATGAATGAATTTGCTTCTCTCGGAGGAATAACCCTATATCAGGTGTAACGAACACGTTACGGTATGAAAGACAGGGTTAGTAGGGTAATTACTCTGAGAAATGAAGCTTAACCCTTTAATGCCTGATTTAATCATAGCACACCCGTAGAAATAACACTATTGGTATATGCTGCATATATGACACGCTATGCATTTAAGGGTTAACATCATGCGGTAAATGATAAATTGAGGCCCTGAAGGGTTAATTTACCGACATACAAGCCAAAAATTAATTTTCTGTTCCAAACCCTACTCAAGGGACCGGGGGGCTGAATGACCCCCTGGCGGGGGAGACATCCCCGCCCCCTGCGGAGACCTTGCAAACATCGAACGTAGGCCCACTAGGTATTAGGTATTATAAGAAGATTTAAGCCTCCCTTAATAAGTACTAAGCTCTTCTAAGAAAGGAAAAGGAAGGGACATATAGTATGTCGACAGAAAAACGGGGAACCCATGTACGAAGGTGTTCCCACAGCAAGCCGGGAAAGAAGAGGAAGAACAGACAACAGTAAAATCAGTAGGAGTATGAAAGTGGAAGGAAGCAAAGGGGGCACGAAGGTCAGACGTCCCGAAGGCCTAACTAATGGCTAAGGTAACCTACACAAACCCCCAGAGGGCGCTACTCCCCATAACATAGGATGCGTAGGCTCACTCGATTCACCAAATCAGATCGAGTCAATCTTATACAGTTAGCTTCTATATTGTCAGGACCTTCTATCCATGTCAACTGACTTCCCATTACGGGTCGAGCTTGGGCGTCAATCGGTTAATTGCAAGCTGCTTATCCTTGCGACCACTGAAAACTCTACCTTGGCCCGTCTTGGAATTTAAAAAAAAAAAAAAAAAAAAGTAACGTCACTGCCAATCGCATATTGGCTTTGTAGTCGGATGCCCACGTACGACTTTCGCCGGCGCTAGCACCGACTCAATGCAAGGATTATGAGACTAACAGGTTAACCCAGTGGGCGGGGCCAAGCTGTAGTGCATTATGAGAAATACGCGCATGACGTCAGAAAAACATAGTACGTTTATCAGTAGCTATTTTGCATTGTTTCTTCATCATTTCATTTGGGCCTCCATAGTGTTCTACATGCCCTACAATCTTCATAGTTGCACGAAAATATATATCAAAGCATCTACGAACTTTTTTTTAACTCATTGAAAAATAATTTTTTTACAGAACCTAGGTTAAAAGGCTTGTAAGAGCAGATGATTTCAACCGGCAAATGCCTGCATGCGTCAGAAGCACTTTTAGAGCCAAGTTTATCGTCTTCAAGATGCAATAAATCCAGTGAGTTTTATCGATAGTAGATAATATGGTACTCTAAAGATGAATTTATACGAGTGAATACCGCATTGTTTTGATTTATTTTGTCTTCTACCAAAGATCTGCAATCGTCTATAATTTCAAACCGCTGCAACAAAAATTGGCTCATATGCGAGCGATTGAACGTCGAGATAGAAAATCTTTTAACTAAGATTTCGAAGAAAAAACACTAAAAGACCAAGGAAACCATTTTCTTTCCTTCCGGAGAAGTAATATTAAAGCAAACGTCTATACATAATACGCAGAAGCTATATAATCGCTACGTAAAATTAGAAAAAAAAATTGCTATACGCTGCGCGTGTTACAGCAGTATAACAGTAGGGTGGCGTCCGACTCGCGTTAACTAACTTGCAAATAAAAAATACCTAACCGTATTCCACGTAGGTAAACTGTCATACGGAATGGTGTTGTTGAAACTGGCGAATGCTAAATCCGCAATTTTTCCAATGATGCTGTAGTTTATACGATTAGGAGAGGCGGATATGTTAACGACACGTACGCGACGGCACAGCTTAGGGCAACATTTTACCGAGACTCTCCGACCGGGTGCGTGCCTCTTACGGAAAATATCAGCCTAAATAATAATAAAAATCTTCAGAGCTAAAAACGTTCGTAGATGCTTTAATACATATTTTCGTGCAACTATGGAGATTGTAGGACATGTAGGACACTCTGGAGGCCCAAATGAAATGATGAAGAAACGATGCAAAATAGCTACTGATAAACGCATTAGGTGTTTATGACGTCACAAGTCTATTTCCCCATATGATGCACTACAGTTTGGCTCCGCCCCGTGGGTTAACCTGTTAAACTCATAATCCTTGAATTCAACTAATCCGATCAAGTTGCCGCGGTCACGGCTTGAACTTGCACATTATTCGATTGCCAAAAAAAAATTAAAATACATATTAGCTACCCCTGCTTTTTTTTTTCAATTTCAGCAACTGCCAATGGTCCGTCTCGTTTTTCTCCCAAATCTGCGTGAGTTTACGATCGTCTAGAGTTGAATTTTAGAATTTTTAGCGGCACGGCAAATTCGTTCGAATTGACAGTCAGCCTCACGGCAGCATAATCAGATTAGTTGAGAATGGCTCTATGCTGCTAACGCATTTCGACAGAAACGTGAAACCCATAGACGAGGGTGTTATCACACACGATCAAACCACATAGGAGTAGCAATTCAGGAAAAGGAGAACAAAACAAAGCATCAACAGTAGGAACTTGGAGATCAAAGAAAGCAAAGTGGGTACAAAATATATGCGTCTGGAACTGGCAGGCCTAGTTCAAGATAAGGTAACCTATGATGAGACCCCGGGGCGTTACTCCCTACATTATAAGATGGGTGGACCTACGAGGAAAACAGAAGAAGACAGAAGAAAGAAACACTCGTGCGAAGGGCCTCTTTCACACGGAGCAGATAGCAGACTTCTAAAAATTCCCTGATCACCAGTAGCAGCGCCAGGCCATATTAGAGTAGATTAGTGAATAGTTTAAACCTCTATCTGCACAGCTAAGGCGATCTAACAGAAGAAGAAATAAGGGATACAGCATGTCGATAGAAACTGGGAAACCTATGCATGGAAGTGTTCCCATGGAGGATCAACGCGCATGGGAACAGCTAATCGGGAAAGAAGAGGAAATACAGAATAACATATAAGTAGGAATATGAAAGTGGAAGGAAGCAAAGTGGGCACAAAAGACAGACATCCCGAAGGCCTAGCTACTAACTAAGATATAAATATAACCCACACAATCCCCTAGGGGCACTGCTCCCCATTACATAGGATGGGCGAACCAAACCCTATTGCCCCTCCTATGCCCCCAATGGGGCACCAGGCCCCTAGATAGTCTGACACAGATATTGTCCGTCTGAACATTGGCACGATCGATCCCGGACTCGAAATGATGAAGTTTTCTATTTTAAGGAGTAAATGAAAAATAAAAATATGAGGCGGCTCATGGCATATGTAATGACAACAGATATATACATCAGCAACTGCGCATGATTTTAGTAAGCAGCAAGCCGCAGTTTATACGTACAAAAAATGCGCTAACCATAAGAAATCAATGACGAAGGAACACGGCACCCCAGGCAACATTCGGGGCAACGCTGGTAAGGGCGAGCCTCGTATACAGTAAAACCCCTCTAATTCGCACAGCACGGGGGGGAAGGGGGTGACGGATTAGCGGGGATTTCGGATTACCGGGGTACTTACAAATCCAAAAAAACCTCTTTATTGTATGATGAAACCTTTCGTGCTCACTGTACAAATTTGAGACCGTTACACATAGAACTATTGCTACGAAAATTGATTTTAACTCGGGCTTGAAAATGTTAGAGCTTGCAATTAATAGATTTCTCGAGTAAGTCCCGTAGCCAAAGCATTCACCGGAACTCCAAGGTGACGTAATCAGAACCTAGATCTCGTAACCACATGAGTCTCCGTAACTTCAAAGAGAGGTTATTAGAACATACACGTAATATGTTTAGCAAATGGAGAAACCTATGCTAGTAAAAATAACAGCACATAGACACAGTAGTATGCTAGCAATAGTAGCACAGATGTGGTCATGGAACTTGCCATGTCAATCCATGTCACACCGTAAGAATGCTAGATGGGCAAGAGCCGAGTCCAGCACATAATATTGTCATCTTGACAACACACTCCAACTGACCTCCTGAGAAGTGTACGGCTGTAGTCGACCACAGATCGTCAAGAGCTATAGCGTATGGGAACACCTTGGTGACGAAGAGGAAAACCAGAACCAAAATTATCAGTAGGAATTGAAAAAGACTTCTCAGATACAAGACCTGTTCAATGTCGAGGTTTTTTTTCTGCAATTGGACTCCCAGAGAGATAGCCTACCGATACATTAGTGCTAATAAATGGACATCTGATGTAATAGCGGTAACAGAACATCGCATCTACAGACAACTGACGTAACGGGCGAAGTTACGTCGAATTTACCGATATTAGAATCAATGGACAAAAGTCAGCCTCTCGCTGACGGACACCGCATATTGGAATGAGGATACAATGGATAAAAATCTACTAGCTTGAGTAGCTATAGAGTTCAGTGAACAAAGTTTAAAACTCTGGGATGTTGCGGAGTCCGATAGGTCAGTAATTATTCATCATCCAGTAGCTACTTGCTCTTGTTTCTCTTGTATGTATGCAATTTTTCTAAACCTCCTCCGCTCACTAAAATGCTTCCCAATAATAGACTAATTCCCCATAACTAGTCTCATATGTAGGTCCTAATAGAACGATTAGCTAGCCGGTGTAATACTAAATGCCAGACTACGAACACAATCTCAGAAGCAAATACAGCAGAATTTTTGTTCGGATACCTGAGACCACAGTGTACTATGGTGTTATTTCACCAGATAGAAGTCGGCTGACATTAGAGCAAGAGAAGAAATCCATCAAGCACCAAAAAGACACGTGACACAGTCCTCAAGCAGACGCAAAGAACCTTGAGGTAAGTCGTCAAGATTGAACACTAGCATCAATTCCAGTACGGATACAGATCAAGAGTTGCACTTCAAGCCTTGCTTGAAGCTAGCTGCGTGTAACACACTTTCAAGTCACAGATAGTCTCAATACACGTTCAAGCGCTCATTATCAACAATAAAAGGAAGACATAGTAAAACATTAGACAACAGTGATACATGTAGCTACACCAGACGTAATTGATCAGCTGTACGGGTGCCTGAAATAGCATTACCAGAAACATGAAGCGCCAATGCGTCCTTGGGCAACATTCCAGTAGCAGTACAAGTGGTAGCTAAGGACTTTAGCGCTGCGGGCGCTATGAACAGAACGGGAAATGACTAACAGGCTACTAGAAAGTTACAACATATCAGGGAAATAATAGCAGACTAGATACGACAGCTTTCTCTTGCTACAAGTGTGACTGCTAGACAATCTTCCAAGTCAGAAGACAACACTGGCAGGCAGGTTGGCCGAGTCCGACTCATAAAAAGTCAGAGACTCTCGGGTGGAAAGAGTCAAAGATGGATTGTTCCCAAAATTCATAGATGTAGCCCATAGAAAAATTTGCAATTTACAGACTGCTGTTCCTAGCAATCCAAAAAGTTGCAGTCAGACATCTGTTGATCACTGGAATATGGAGAATTGTTGGAGTCGCAGGTAACTACCTTCAACTGATAAACTACACAACCCATCATAAGCCTCCACCCGACGCAGTAGCTATAAGTGGCACTTTGGCACTGAAAGTAGCCTACCTACTCGCATGTGTCGCACCTCCTCCACTAAGAAGCTTACACGTTCACGGCAGGATGAGCCAATAAAAAGGTGACACCGAATATATGTAGCATTTTTTTTGGGTAGGTAGTCGACTCAACTTCATAGCCCTTCAATTTATAAGCACACGTAACAAATGAGATCATGGCAAAGCCACAAAAAGAAATAACAGCTTGTTGCAGAAAGCAATGGACGATTCCCTAAATAGACTGACTTTCATGGTAGCACAACAGCAGCTATAAAGGAGCTGCTCAATTGCGAGCTAGGGAACAAGTATTCATACTTCACTGAACATGCTTTAAAATAAAACACAAGGCAATGCCTTTTCAATCAATGAAAGGTATAGAAATTACAGAGGGACTGGCTGTCCACTGACATACTTGCGCGAAGACATTGGAGATGTTTTATATCGCGACAAAGTAAAACTTCACTGAGTTCATCGTTTGCCTCGCCACATGATAAAAACTTCTTGATAATTTCGGGGTAACTTCAAAGCCTTCCATACGTGCCTCAATGTAATAGGTACTTCAAGAGATGACAGAGCTGTAATTAGCTATGAAATAACCAGGCGCGTCATTTCTTGCAGCGTGAATGACGCGTGTGAGCAACAGATTATTACCATATTGGTATTGTCCCACTATTTCCGAATCGGAGACGATCAATAGCGATCTAAGATGAGGGATTTACTCGGCTATACAGCCGGAACCACAACGTTAGAGAGCAATAGACGCTGTGGTAATTATGAAGAACCAAACTATGCTCTCACCGTCAGCAAACATAATCAGGGTTCCCAGCATTAGAAGAAAATAAAATTACATGACATTTCCATGATTTTTCCAAGATGAAAGTACAAAATTCCATGAAGAAAACAGACTTCATATTTCCCACCAGACAAGAGACCAGAATTAATTGCAGTACTGAACTTAATAACTATCATGGAAGGTGCACTGATAGCACTTGTTTAATATGACTATAGGCAAGCAGCTATCACAAAGAAATTAAATTGCCTGGAGCACTGAATGTTCTTTCACAAAGCTAATCTTATTGCAATCAACAATTTTTTCCATTGTAACTGGTCCAGGTAAACCTACAATAGCAACGTAGGGCAAACATACAGTCCGGTAGCTAGGTATACCTCAGTCGGTAGCTACTAAAGAAATCATTCTGAAGGCAAAGTGTGCATTATACCTAGTAGCTACTTGAGCTTATACACAATACTGTTACCTTACGCCACATTATTGTATAATAGGAGTAAGGCTCTGGAGGCAAGGAGGCGCTAGCTGCTCCTGTTTGGCTATTCAGTGTAGCTCCCACAATCACATACGTGCGCTAAAAAGACATCATAGCTCAGGGCACTTTTTGTGCCAGAACATGAAATAAAAGTTTGCATCTTTGGATAATCGAATTCCGTGATTTTTCCACGATTTGTCAAGATTAAAGGAATTTTTGTCTCAAATTTCATGACCTTTCCAGGATTTAAATAGCTTTTTTTCAGTTTCCCTGATTTTTTCCACGATTTCCAAGCTTTCCAGGTATGGCTGGGAACCCTGATATTGCAAATTATTTGTTATGAAATAAGGAAAACATATGGTAGCTCTAACAGGGCACACAGTAAATGATCTACATAGTGGAGGAATATGACCTAATTGTTCAAGATCTCGGCAAGCGCTTGGCCATACTCTACAACCGGTAGGGGCGATAGGCTATCATATATAATTGAAGCAGTTACTACGCAAATATGTGACGGCATGAGGCCCAGCTTCCCAAAAATAACAAAAGTCATCTAACTTAACAACAAATGAAATAAGCCACGAAAATAAGTACCTAACAAATGCAAAAAGTTCATTGTATAATCACTGAGCTACAGCTAGCAAGCGAGTAGTGCTTGACGTCACTTTAACAAAAACGTAGAACACGCTCAAGATACTGCATATTTCGTCTTCAGTCCAAAAGTCATAGCAGTAAAAAATAACAACCTACTGACTGGACAAGGAATATACAAAAAGACTAAATATCTACACAGGACCTCAAGACCCGCCGCTCAGGGACTTCTGTTGTTCTTGCAGCTTCTTGAGAGTCTCCTCGTCCATGTTGCTCAGGGACTGTAGCTTGCGGCCGACCTGCTCGTGTATTTCCCAGTACTTGGCCACGCACCTGCACACACAGAGAGAAATGGGAAGGTGACCCTGGTCATTCATTCATAAAACATAAGCATTTTTAATCTTGATGGCTCTGCCTGCGTTGGTGCTGGTATTGGCAGCTTTAAACACTTTGTGAAGAAAGTGATTCTCTGATCTTTAGTTTTTTTCTGTTTCTATCTTCTCTTGCTGGGCTGGTAGCGTGGGGGTTGAAAACCTTATGGAGTTTTCTTCCTCCGTTCTCACGTCAATAGTCTGGTGTATTTTTAATAATAATGAAAATAATTCCCAATTCAGAACATTGCATTGCGTATATGCTAATGCAGCAGTTGTCTTGTCGTTGCTAAATCTACGTAAATTTCTGTGGGGGCTGATGGAGGCCAAAACTTCTATTTCTATAATAAAATTACCTCTTAGAATCTAAGCCATCTGTACCTCTGACGTTCTCCTAAGACATTACACAACTACCGACTAACGTACTCCAGTATGTTCGTCACCAGCTTCTAAATTCTGAGCAAAGAGAGACACGCCTTTTTCAGCTCAGAAAAAGCCGTAAATACGTATGGCTATTATTTCCGAGTTGGTTTCACACATTACGAGGACAATTGAACACCTGCAACCCGAATGCACTGTGCATGTACTGCAAGACAGTTAAACGAGTAGACAAATTAGCTTTTAGATACGAGGAAACAAAGTACAGCCAGACAAGATCAATATTAGTACTAGAGTCAAGATAAAAAGAAGCACCAACGTGTTGCGTGTTGATGTTGAGAAACGCGCTACAGTATTTCAAATTGCAACTCTTCTCAATAAACTTCCTGCGTATTTATTAGATCCCATTTCTGATAATGTCTTAAAAAAACGTTTTAAAGAATACGTCATGCAACTTTATTAGCTTTTGTTTTATGTTGCCCAAAAAGTTTGTTAAACTTTCAGTGGCTACACAGATGCATTATTCAATAGAGTATTACTACTTTATCAAATATTTGTAATATAAAATGTGCCTGTGTGTAATAAACCTATCAAACCTATCACAAACATATTAAAAACCAGACGTTTCGGATTTTTAAAAATCCATCATCAGTATTCTGAAAACGACAAAATTTGGATTATACAAGTATTTAAGAGTCAAGAATAACAAAAATATATCCATCATAGGTCCCTAACCGTTAAAACTCTATGAAATAATGGAAAGCTTAACAGCCGATGCGCACTCGTTTAGCTCAGGCCTACGTTTAAAAATGTACAACGATTCTAAAATGCGGAGGTCAGTCGTGGTTTGGGGCGTGTCTAAAATAGAAAAATTATTGCTCCTAAAAACATGGTCACTATTGATACAATGGTCTCGGATGGAAGATTTTGAAGGTTTTGTTAAAAGTTGACCAGTTGGAAAAGAAGTTCCTCTGTGTTGGGCGCACCTCACAAACAATTGGAGAGCAGTGCTCCCAATGTACGATCGCTCGCAGCGGTCACACCTGTAATTATACACTACTGAGGAGCGCACCAACACGTCGGATACTTCTCTTCGATTAAATAATGAACCTATTTTAAAAGTGTATAATTACAGGTGTGACCGCTGCGAGCGATCGTACATTGGGAGCACTGCTCTCCAATTGTTTGTGAGGTGCGACCAACACAGAGGAACTTCTTTTCCAACTGGTCAACTTTTAACGAAACCTTCAAAATCTTCCATCCGAGACCATTGTATCAATAGTGACCATGTTTTTAGGAGCAATAATTTTTCTATTTTAGACACGCCCCAAACCACGACTGACCTCCGCATTTTAGAATCGTTGTACATTTTTAAACGTAGGCCTGAGCGAAACGAGTGCGCATCGGCTGTTAAGCTCTCCATTATTTCATAGTTTTAACGGTTAGGGACCTATGATAGATGTATCTTTGTTATTCTTGAGTCTTAATTACTTGTATATTCCAAATTTAGTCGTTTTCAGAACACTGATGATGGATTTTTATAAATCCGAAACGTCTGGTTTTTAATATGTTTGTGATCACGTTGGTGCTTCTTTTTATCCTGAAAATAAGATTCCCAGTGAATCAACCTATCTCTAGAATATTAGTACTAGGGTTTGCTAGCGCAGCGATTCTAAGCCGCATAGCGCCGAAAGTTACATATAATATGTACTTTGTCTCAGCGTTTCTGTAGGATAGTCTTGAGTGATGGCAAACTCGCGTACGTGAGTTCTGCCACAAATACTCTATGTCAGGCGTCAGGTACACCCCTTTTAACAGGAAATAAAGGGCGAGCATCTCCAGCCCTACACAGCTAGACCAAACGAATTTGCTTAGCCATGCGGCTTTGTGCAAGAAACGAAAAACAAAATGGATAGAGTGTTGCAACAATTTTTCTCAGTGGCTCGCTCCGACAAAACACCTCTGTCGGTAGCACCGACATACCCACGGAGCATGGCTCCCCTGAGTTGCTGGTGAAAGGGATACTGACCTGAACTAATTTATTCTCTTCGTTTTAATTTTTCATTCAGACAATCCAGCTCTTTCGGCAATGGCAGGATAGTGACAGTATGTCATCTCTCTCCTCATGGGTACCTGGCAATTATCATCAGTAACTTGGCGTACCCCAAGCTTTCTATTAAAAGAAAGAACATTAGTAATGCGCTACTTTCTTCTGGATTATCCAGGAACAAGTCAATGAAGCAAAAACCCAATTACGGCAGTACTGTTCTAACCAGGATTTCTACTGATTTCCACCTTTACCCGACGTTCTGAAGCTATTAGCCAGCGAGATGAATCGCCTGTAACTCAGAACCTTCTTGGAACCCTTAGGGTTACTGCTCTTAGCCTGACTCAGTCTGAGGAAAAAAGGGGGGTTTAATCCTTTCCCGGAGCCTGATTCTGAATCGTTCCAAAACAGACCATCTGTACCAGTGGTAGAATTTCACGAGCGCTGGCTTTCCAGCAAGAGCTGTGATCCATCGCATAAACTCCCGTACCTAGTTAGGCGGTGACTTTCCACGGAGACTACCTACTGCAGACCAGAACTTCTCTGGGATTGTCTTCACACCGTCATCTCTGACGACAGGCTGAGATTTCTCGACTAAGGATCGTGATTCCGAACCCGTAGGAGGCTTTCAGTCTCTATTCACTCTAAACCAGCTTCCTGAACTGTCTGTTCAGTCGAAAAGACTGGGTCAATCGATGAAAAAATGGAGGCTTCCACCGCCGTAGAATCCCCAAACCTTGACAAGACCTTTAGAGGCCCCTGTGCTGATGTTAATCAAATCCTCTACGGCTAAGCAAGCTTCCACCTTCAGACAAGGGCAGGAAGAACCCTCGATGAGGACCTGCCTAACCAAACTTGACCTAACCTAATCTGCGATACAGCAAGCAGGCACAGCACAAGAGCTTGAACGCCTCTCGCAAACGTGAACCGACGCCCGTACACAAAGGTACATAGCCAATGGCGAGTTTGTTGCCAGTGCAGCCCGGCTTACTGACCGAGGTTCCAACCTAGGTACGTATCTATTCCCTGCTGCGGACCTGAGATCCGTATCCTTCAACTCCGAGAAGGAGCCATCAGGTATTATTAGGTATTATAAGAAGATTTAAGCCTCCCTAAATAAGTACTAAGCTCTTCTAAGAGAGGAAAAGGAAGGGACATATAGTATGTCGATAGAGAAACGGGGAACCCATGCACGAAGNAAGGCCTAGCTAATGGCTAAGGTAACCTACTCAAACCCCCTGGGGGCGCTACTCCCCATAACATAGGATGGGCGAACCTAACTAACCTAACCCTATGGCCCATCCTATGCCCCCGGAGGGGGAAGGAGCCATCCATTGCAACACCCACGGCAAGGGAATTGACTCTTTCTTTAGTGTCTGTAGCTTGAGCTTATCGTATCAGGATGAGCCTGAGGGAAGTTCCCTCTAGGGAGCTTCTAAACTAGAATATTCTGCACCTCTCAGGTCAACCATCTGGATTTTCTGGGAGAAACCTATGCCGGTAAAGAACTCCTGCAAGGAAGATTCCAGTTTTGGTCTAGCTTGCCCGAGAAGGTAACCAGTTTCAAGCCACCTTGCCTCAGATCTTCAGGCCCTGGCCAATATTTAACTGGGGTTTAACCCTTTCTTCCCGACAGGACAACTCCTGTTCGAGCATGAAGTTTCCTTCTAGAAACCAAAGCTGAGCTCTTCTCAGAAATCTGAACATTATAATCTACAACCGTCTGAGGTTGGAGCTTGGATTTCTTTACTAATGTAGTAGCCGGAAGAAAGAGCCCAGTGCCATAACGAGAGCGTCGGTTGAGAGCTGCTCTTAGAACTTCATAGCAAGGGCTGAATACGGGCCGACAAAAAGGTTAAGATCTAATAAGGCTTCAAGGGCCCCATTAAGCCACGTCCCAGAGTAGGACACGCTGGATCAATATCCAAGGTTGGACTTTTCTGGAGGAGTCCCGATGGACAGTTTAAATTATCCTCACCTTCAAGGAAAACTCAGAACCGAAGCAAGCTCCCAAGACCCCAATTTAAGGGGTAGGGCCGTTTGGAGCTATGACGAGCCAAGTCAAAGACTCCGGCTTCGACTGACCTATGCTTACCATATTCCTAGATCTCAGTGTGAAGTCTCTCAAAGACTAAACCCCAAGGCCCGGGGAAACAGACCAATTCAGATGATTGATTGCGTTTGTTTAAAGGACAAGTCAGCCAGTAAACTCTTGGTATCCTACCTTGGGTCTATCGTTCTGCTACCAACCCGTAGCAGAGGGCAAGGATTCGCACAGGCAAAAACCGGCAACTCATTCTTGCCTCCTACAAATCGTTTCCCTCCGAGGCTGAGGGCCAACACTCCCCACGTACCCTGTGCTCACGTTCCGAAAGGTTAGGAGCGTTACGGATATACGTCCCAAAGGAGCTTGAATAATACTATCCGCATCACAGGCATATAGAAAAAATCGTGAGACTGTGTGCAGCCATCTCCTTCCGATGCCTCGTGGATGAATACTCTGAAGCTATGTAGGTCCGAAAAGGGTCCCTAGGTGACCTGCGCTATGTCTCCAGAGCAGTACCGTATCTGCTCTGAGACAAAGTCCATTATTGGACCTCCATTACCTGTTCTGAGGCAGAGTCCAAATAATCCGTGGGGATCTTGCACTTACGCGTCTGAAGAGGACTAAGTCCACGCTCGAACTTCCCGAATTATTCATTTCTCACACGAGTGTAGTCAGCCCAGGCTATATTACATGTCGGGTTATAATTGATCTTCTGTCTATGACCAACCGGGATGTTGCATCATGAGGCTAAGTTTAGATGGTCCACAAGTAAAAGGTTGTTGTTGTAGTTACGTAGGGGGCGGCTCCGGAGGGGGTCGGGCGTGTGGCGGAAGGTATGAGAATGAAGGTAGGGAAGACAAGAAGTCATGCACAGATAGAGGGCTGTCCCATAG
>LQNS02278154.1:4868383-4884225 GCA_001587735.2 Parhyale hawaiensis
AGAACGTTGTACTGCTAACGGGAACATGTGATGAAATTAAATACCCGAAGAAAGAAGAGTTTTCTTTTCACCCCTAAAGCTACGCGGAACCTTAAGAGATTAAGGTCGGGAAACCGCGACAGAGACTATGATTTTTTTTTTTTGTATTAACGCCAAAATTTAATCATTTGTTCCCTTCAGTGGTGTTAACAGCTCCAGTAATTTTTTTTTTTTTTTAAGATCCGTTCATAACTTTTTGAGTTATGCTGCTAACATGCATTATAACAAACATGAGTCAAACATACAAACGAACTAACCGATCTGCGCCAAAGTTTGGTCATTTATGCCTTTTTACATTACTAGCAACACCTATGAATTTCATAAAGATTCATTCATTATTTTTTGAGTTATTATGCTAACAAGCTAAAATTTAAAACAGTGACAAACAAACGAACAAACAAACAAACAGATCGTTAAAAAATTTGGTCATTTACTCTTCATAATATACCTATCAACTTATGTAAATTTCATAATCCGTCAACAACTTTTTGAGTTAAAGTATTGATAAAAATGAGGCAGACAAAAAAACGAATCTTCACCAAAAGTTGGTCATCTGTTTCGCTTAACATACCAACAATCCCTGTAAATTTTGTAAAAATCGATCCATAACTTTTGAGTTATCTTGATGACAGACAGAAAGACTGACAGACAAACCCGAAGAAAACATAACTTTCTTGGAGGAGGTCATTAAGATAACGCCAGTGGCCACGCCAAGACACATGCATTTGGGAAGCTGAGAGAGGAGGACCGTAGTAAAATGTAGAAATTAAGAGATTCGCTATATATAGCTACATAGATGTGCGAAGGTCGTTCCAAAACTAATACCTCCTGTTTTTTAACTCAAAAACTTGAAGAGCTTTAAAAACGGAAGTGGTCCCATTAAAATGAGCGACCTTCTGTGCTCCAGAACTTATTTTCTTAGTAGTCACCATTATTTTCAGTGCTCTTCTCCAATGATAAACGAGAGCCTTGATGCCTCGGTCGTGAGAGTCAACGCCTGCCGAGGCGGTACATTTTTTTTTTTTCATGGCAGCGATTACGGCGTTATTGTCGGGAAGACGCTGCCCACGTAATGCGTCCTTTGATGGCTCGAAGTGGAAGTCTAACGGTGCCAGGTCGGATGTAGATATACTGTGGGTGATCGAGACAGCACCGTCAAGCCGAATTTTCTAGTCTATTCTGTGGTCTTCAAATTTGTGTGTGGCCTGGCGTTGTCGTATTGCGAACGGAATGTTTCCCTTTTCTCTGGCGTTACATGAGCAATCAGGACCTTCAGCTTGGTCAACGCTTCAACATAGGCTAAGGGTCAGAGTTAACAGCTTAGCGGCAACTCAACTCATCCGGTTGCAATAACGTGACCGCGACCGTGATATCAGCAGAACGTCTATGCACATAGTGCTCTAAATCTTAAAATGTATATCTTTGCCCATTTAAATTACTCAAATTAGGAGACATAGCTGAAAGTTTACTATTTATACATGCGGTATGAAACTTGCAGCAGCAGATGAAATTTTCTACAACTTTTTGGACACTTAAACCTCGCACAAACTGAAGCGAAGACTCTGCAACACAATCGAATCAGTTGACTTTTTTCTAGGCTACTAGCGTCGACGGAAATCGCATGTGAGCACCCGGCTTTAATCATATAATAAAAAAAAAACACTGTCGACGTTCTTTAAGCCTCGTCTCGACGATCCATCTTTTCGTCGAAATTTGTATTAGCCGAACGATTTGGATTTACAGACACACGAGGCGAGGCCTCGAACTTTGTGATTGTTAATGATCCAACATGTTCGAAAACATTTAGCACAAACTCGAAAGAGTTTGACGAACACAAAGTTCGAAAATTATATTTCTCTGTGTGAATGACCCAATTATTTGTATGCGGCTTCATTACAGCATTTCGTAACTAGAGCATGTTTTTTACTTAAATTAACCCGCGTAGCTGATTTTCTTTTATGTTTGATTCCAAGTTCTGGACAGTGGAAGGCATTTGGCAACTAGACGTTGCCAATTAGTAATAACTGTAGCAAATTCGTCAAGTTACGTCTGTTCCTCCTTTTTTATTATTTAAAGGTACAATGGAGCACGAGTTACGTGTTAAAGGAAGAAACGGATGTACACAGTGTGAATTACAATAGAAAATCAAGAGATTATTGAATAAAAAATGAGAAATTATTGTTCTATCGTCTGCATCTCCGCATTTGAGGGGATACCAGTGAGTAAATTATTAGCTATACTTTTCGCCTGTATAAATAAAGTTTTACTCGCCAGTCAGCTTCTACAACTGAAATAAATAGCTCGACATGGAAGTGAAGGTGGAATGTCGATTGATAGTTATGGAATGCTGAATTCGTATATCGTGACCTTGAAGTGTTCGTGGTTTCTGTTTGATCCCTTCTAGACAGAGAAGAGAAGTGTTTGTGTTTGTGATTAATGTAGCGATGGACTGTGTAAACGCGGCTTAAGTCACGTTTTAGTAGGTGTGTTGTGTACTGTGAATCTGTACAGGAGCAAAGTACATACTCGGTCGTAATTTCCCTTACCAAATTGTGGTATTTGTAAGCAATGTTTCACGCGAATTGGCTCCTACAGTCCATTGCATGTTTGCCGTCGAACCAAAAATTATTGCCTGGCAACAGTTTGAAAAATATTACTCCCGCCGGTATGAACTTAAATGTGTAAGCGCGCTGAGAAACTGAAGCATAATGCTGTGTACACCCCAACAATCGTGAAGTTCTTTCTAGTATAATATGAGTAACTCAAGTTTCTCACTGCGAATGCCCGGTGTCACTAACACGGCCACACACCGCATGTGACTGCAGCCATAGTGATTCACACAGAACCCACTGTTTCTCTGCAGAGTTGCAAGTTTTAAGTTTGGCCCCCTACTCGCGGGACGAACAGAGTGAGGGTCGGTCGGTACAGTTGCCAAGATGCCATTGGTATTGTGAGGATCGTTCATCTCTCGTACATTGACAGTGTTCTCTTACAACAGCTACCCTTTTCATACAGCCTACCTTGATTACTACAGTAGCCATGCATCTATTTTAGAAAATACCGTTAGCATATGTGATTTATGGACAACAACCCTAGCTGTGTAGTAGTAATAGTGCATGTATATTTATCGGCCCTGAAATTAGCTATAATGCCACCGAGTCTACAGAAAACTAAGCTATCATGCTGTGATACATGACCTGATGCCGAAAAAATCGACATTTCCGATGCACTAAAAACAAACATAAAAGTAGAAGCACTTCGTTGTTTCAGCATAGCCGTGGAAATAAATATTCAGTTCGTGCAGTGCTGTCACTAACCGTCATTGCCAATTTACCACTTACGTTTTTTTTAGGAAAATTTTAGTGCCAGTGAGGCTTCTGTGGAGACCTTGTTCCTGTGAGAATTAATTGGCCCAATGTTGAAAAAAGTGTTTATTAAAAGAATCATCCTATATTTTACCATAAACTTATGTGCTATAAATAAAGTTTTGTGGTTCTCTAAACGCTCATTGTTGAAAAGGTAACTATTGAGACTCTAGTTTTGCCTACCACTATATCGTAAGTGGAATATGTTTATATTGCATGGTGAAAAGAGTATAATCTAACGAGATTTTTAATATCGCTTGAAGCTAAGAAATAATGTGCAAACGAACGTGCATGAAAATTCATCTTCATAGTTAATTTTCATGGAGGAGCGTACATTGTTCGCACTGACTTTCTAAAAATGTATAGTACTTTAAACATTTTCGTGTAGCATAGTCGGACAGCATTTCATTATAATAGAGAGGTGAGTATGCAAGTTTGGCTATAGTATTGAAGTTCTTTCAGTATTTTCTTTCGTGAGTGAAAAGACAGTTATGGAAATTCTATTTTTTAGCATGACTTAAGACCTCATCATAAAAAATTGCACTAGTTCCGTCTTAATCCAAGCCCCCCATCCCCCCCACCAAAAAAAATAATTATCTAGGTAATCTATAAATAACAAACACAGATATGAAATAAAAATGTTATGTAATTTAAGAGCGTCCCACAGTGTTGACGCACATTGTTTCAGCTGCGATCCATGTTTAAAAATGCACAATAATTCTAAAATATGAATCATACAAACATTAACACTTATTTCTCCTAACAGGATGGTTTTCAGAAATTGAGACTGTTACAGTACTAGTTCAGTAAAGTAGTTCAATACAAGATAAAAATAAAGTTTATTGGTTAGGTAATATTTTATTAGCGCCATCATACCATACAACCTACATCTACATATATTTACACACAAAGTTATGCAGAAGCTCTATCACAGCAACAGGTTCATTGAAATTAATGTCCAAAATTAGCTAACGTCATGTATGTTAAAAGCTAAAAGAAGTAACATTATGAAAATATGGAAAGAAGAGATATAACAGACACAGTCAGAGCTTGCGGGCAACCATACTTCGATCGTTTGTTTTAAACTGCCTTTATTAATGCACCATACGAATTTCAGAACCAAAAATGCAATATAAAAAATTTACTGAAAGATAAGACCCTATAGAAACAGCCCACGGCTGTCGGCAGCAGCGAAGGACGTTTTAAACATGTAGCTGCACTTAAGATATGTAGAAGCTGGATTCTGTTGCATCAAAAGTAGAAAAATTACTGCTTCTAGAAATATTTTGACCATATACTTCAAAGTTGTCAAGTGGAAAGTGCAACTGTTAACCCCATTCTGATCTGGTTGAAAGGAGGGTCTTGTGTGGTTGGGTGCACCTCACAGTAATTGAAAACCGGAGCTCAGATTTATTACTTGTGTGGTTGGGTGCACCTCACAGTAATTGAAAACCGTGGCTCAGATTTATTAGGGCACAGTTAAATACAAGTTAATAAGGCTCGGCCCGTAGAATATCTCACGGTTACCACTTATGATTTCATTCACGAAGCTCAAACGCTCCTATGAAAGCCCAAGGAGCATGAAACGAGCCCTTGTCGAGGGTTGCGGTGCATGTTTGCCCGCAATGCTTTACAGATAGACTTAGAAGCACGAGGATCGTGGATCGCCTACTTTAGGGTTGTAGTCTTGTAGATATGTCGTAAATTACAGGGTGGTAAGGCCTACATCGTTGTAACGCTAATTAACTGAGCCTGGCACGATGGCCATCGCCAATTATACGATGGCGATGGTGTGTAGCCCATCGCCATCGGAAAAACTTCGATGCTAAGAAGGAGCATCCCAAAAATTCATCGGCGATAACGATGGTCCGATGTAAATTGTATCAAACAATCGGTGACGGCCATTAATTTTTTCCATCGGCGATAATGTTATCAGGAAGAAATGGTCCGATGACATAACTCAACATGATATCGGTGATGGCATACGGTGGGCATCGTCATCGGTTGTACTTCCGATGCAATAAGGCTAAAACTACAGAAAAACAACCTTAAGAGTTTGAAACTTCATTTTTTTTAGTAAGACTAAAACAAACAGGGGTTACAAAGTCTATTTTAATACATTTTCAAGATTTAACAATGTCAATTAATAACCCGGGCCTTACACTTTGCACCTTTTATCAGCTAGGAATAGTATTAGTGGTTTGAAAATCGCACATTGGCCGAGGTTATAAGTGATGCTGCTTTTGTTCGATTTTTGTGGTCTGAGATGTTTGCGTTTTTAATATGTGTTAATGCGGTGGTTCATCGCCGATTGTAACGGCCAACAATGGCCATCGCCGACGGTTATTTCATCGTAGGTCATCGCCGATGAAAATTGGCGATTTTTGGTTCCGATGCCGATGGAGCGATGATATTGCCGTCGCCAACGTAAGAACGATGGCGATGGGCATCGTACCATCTATTCGTACCATCTATTTTGCCATCGTAACATAATCGGAGATGCCGACCTCTGCAAATTAATTTGGGCCCAGTGTTTCCAGGGTAATAACTCTTGCCGCGGTGACAATTATACATCACGTCACAAAGCAATTTCATGCATTTTTCTGTTAGACAAGTCACTATATAACCCCTGCAAACTTTTTTAGCTACCTTTAACCAGTGGCCGTGCCGTCAATAAATGACGGAGGAAAATTATTATTTGTATTGAAACTCCGTTTTCTTCATTCTTTGTTCAGGATTTAAATCTTTCCCTTTTTCTCTTTTTGATTGCCTCCTCAATTTGTGTATCTTGGAGCCTAGAATAATTGGCTATTCACTTTGAAAATTCAATGAAGTTGAGTAGATGTATATAAATCTGTACCACTGACAAGTACTTTACATATCTCTAATGTTTAGATAAAAAATAGGTAAATAACAACCTCTCTTGTGTTGAAAATATTAGTTTCTGCTACATAATATTGTATTCCAAGGCGGAGAGACCGAAAACTAAGCAAGCAATCAATCAACAAACTGCGCATTATTAGCACCATCGACCTCACCACACACTGACTGGACACTGAGATCAGGCCTCTCACAATTGGGCCTGCAGGGAGGCCGATTTACGTAAATCTTAAAATGGGTTCTAATAATCACAGAGACCTAAAAAAAATATTAATTTTTTTGTCGTGACGTAAGGAATGTGTTGCAGACCAGGGAATCTAAATTCAAAATCATATATCTTCAGTAGGCGATAAACCGTATATCTTACATTCGGACACCAAAAATAATTAAATATTCATCATAATTTCTAGGAACATTAAAATTTCATAGAAAAAATTGGCACATAGATGCTAGGTACATGTTATGTACTTTAATATCACATACAATTGAGTTTTTTTCCAAAGACGGATTTGAAGCAATAACCTCAGATTTTGATGTATGTAGGGCTTAGGGTGGAGCCCATCCCTATATAGCCGCAAGGAAAGGAAGGTTAAGAATTCCCAGTAATATTGAAAAAACTAATTAAGACCACAGTAATACAACAGAAGAAAACCACATAATTTGCCATCAACTAAGAATGCATAATTAACCCTTAGATAAAGATACCAGGACAACCGTTAAAAGACATTAAAATGTTATTTTGGTGTTGATGCAACCTTTCATAACTGGAACCATCTACAGCTGCACCATGTCATTTAACATTACTACCTAGGAATACTGCGCCACTTTGTGGTTGCCTTCGTAACATCACTTTATGGTTGCCCATGTTACATCACCTAATGGTTGCCTAAGTTGAATCACTTTCATAGTTGCGCAAGTTGAATCATTCCATGGCTGCCTAAGTTGAATGACATCATGGTTGTTCCCTACACTACATCACGTCATGGTTGTCTGCGTTGTATCACTTCATGTTGTATATGTTACTGGTACATCTCATCATGGCTACCTACATGCATTACATAATTCAATGGATTACCATGCTTAATCGCTTCATGGTTTCCTACATGACGTAATTTAGTGGACTAGGTACTATTTTACATCACTTCACGGTTGCCTACATTACATGATTCAATAGATGACTATGTTACATCACTTCATAGTTGCCTCCATTACATATATGATTTAATAGATGACAATGTTGTATCACTGCATGGTTGCCGGACTAAAATTACTCCAAGGTGGCCCACAGTACATGACTTCGTAACTGCCAATGTTAGATCAATTTACGACGGTCAATGCTACATCATTTTACACTTGCCAATGCTGGATCACTCTAGGCCTGCCAATATGCTACATAATTTCACCGTTGAAGATGCTAGATCATTTTACAGTTACCCTTGCTGATCACTTCACTGCTGTTAATACTCACTTCTACACCACTTCATGGCGGTCAGTACTTCATCATTCAGATCACTTCGCAGCCGCCAATGCTGTATCACTTCACTGCTTCCAATGCTATATCACTTCACTGCTTCCAATTCTAGATCACTTAATGGCAGCCAGTGCTTCATCTCTTCACTGCTATCAGGGCTTCATCACTTCATGTCTGCAAGCTGCTCCGACTCACCCTGCAGCTCTGCTGTCTGTTCTGATCATCTCGCGTAGACAGTAGACCAAATAAGTTTCATTAATATTTTTATCAGCTGTTTACTTGGCATTTCATTACAAATCGAGCATACCACAAAGTATTGAAGCTTCTGTTATACAAAATGAGACGGATTGTTTCACAAACTATTGCAAAATAGTTTTACTCTACTGCAGATATCAAAGGAGGTCATAAACAGTTGTTCTATGCAATTACTCTTCAAGCCTTAATATTTTTGTGAATTTGTTTCTTATAGAAGTTTTGGAAATATGTACAGGTTTGCCAGTCAATACTAAATGCAAAAGAACTAAGTCAAATAGCTAACAGAGTATGAAAAAATAATGGGAGGACATATAAAAATGCGTCTCTACGACGACTCAGGCCCAATTACGGGATCGAAATCTGCCCTATAGAGGCCAGTGTCTAGTCAATGTATGGTGTGGTCTATGTTCACACCTATAGTAGGATCGTGGGATACACGAACACGTTCGGGAAACCCTTTTCGAACGAACAGTGAACCTATTTTAAATTAGTTTCTAATTCATTTGCGACTTACATATGAATTTACCACCTTTTTCTCGGTTTTTCGCTCGTAGTCAGATGAATGGCTTGCGATCAAAGCCTGAGGAGCGATCTAAGGTGGGGTACGAAAGTTGTGCTAATGGCTTAGGATAAGTTCAAGGAAACAGGATTAGATCATCTAGATGGTACCGAGTGATCTTATACACCCTAAGTGTTGCTAAAAGCGTACGATCGTGCACACAAAGAAATTATCTCTTCTTTGGTAAGTTTACATTTAGCTGAAAAGATATATATCCAAATTGGAGCGTGATTAGATTTACACATTCAAAGCATGTTTGTTTAGACTTAGAGGTGCAGAGGTTGCTCTGGTTGTAGATTTTGCGGTTGCATGAGTTAATACGATCATACATCAGCAAAGGTTTTGGCGACGGCTTTATCTATTGTCGTGAACAGAATTATTCCACGCTTTCCTAACCTGTAAAATAGTTCCTTAACGTACCTCGTCTAGCCCCGTTGTATATACCTCACCTAATCCTAATATATCCTAACATACTAACCGCCATCGTTAAAACCATCGTCGATGTATGTTACGTCATGCGTGACTTCTGGCAGAGCTGAACGCGTCCCGGACATCTGCTAGAGTCATCTACCGTGCGGCGTCGGGATGAGACGTGGCCCACCGAGACACAGGACCTGCTCGAGGGGCAGCCACGCGTTCGCACGTCACTGCGCACTAGTAGTACACTATGGGCACGTTCGATTAGGCTCTGAAGTTAGGCCTTAGAGGCTTAACTTGCCCGAAACGTCAAGTAGCATCTTTTACTTTGTCTCTCTGAATGGTGTTACACGTGTTAGAAGACACGCTACTATACGTTGAGCCTACTGAAAATTCCATAATACGGAGCACAATTGAGTTAATGGATGTCTGAAGGTTAACCGATTGAGGATCAATGTCTGAAACTCAATTTAGCATGTTGAATCATGCTCGCCTGAGTGAGTGTCGAACAAATCAAACTTCGAAGACTTAGGGCGCGTTCTATTGGGCGGTGAAATAAGTCCTTGAGGTTTGACTTGGCCGAATCTTCAGACAGGCGCCCTGGCTTCGACTTGTTGATTCAAGTTTGAGTCGCTGGCAATTTATCATTACCTGTGAGACTTCCGCGAACTTATTGTTACTTCGTAAAATCGGGCTGCTTGTAGCGCATGCTACTCGATTAGAGTGACGAAGCTAAAGTTTTTGTCTGTATTTCAAGTCAAATCAAATGGGTTTGGCTTTCAGGTCCCAATCGAAACTATCCCAAGTTGGTCTTAGCAGTCTCCAGCTTAATCTGTCTGCGATTAATGCCAAAATTTTGATCCAAATTGATGATTTAGTCCGCTAAGACGGAAATTTGAAGGACACTTAAGCTAATCTGATCGGATCACGTAATTCGGAGCTGGATTTTCGCGCTGCATTAAAGAAGTTATGGTAACCATAACCGCTGAGCTGTTTACCAGAAGGTATTGCATCACGGCTAAAGTTTTATATTTTCGAATGTAGCCATTTAGTCTATTTGCATGTCTAAATATACGTTGTTTGAAGTCTAGAAAAACAATTTATCGTCATTTCCCCCCAAAGAAAGTGTAACAAAGCCGCAAACTCTGCACCGTGATAGAGGTACATCTTCATCGACCTGTTCTTTATATTTCCCCGAAAGTTTGTGCAGTGTTGAGAAACGGCAGCTCTGCACAGACGAAAAGGGCAGCGAATTCGGATTACTTGCCGCCTTTCTTCCCTTTCATGTCTAGGCTGCAAGGCCGCAAGCGCCCTCCTCTAAAAAAAGTAGCACACGAACAGGTGTAGAGCTACCAGCGCACTCCCGCCACCAGGGGGAGCTATAAATATAGGGCCTAGCCGTCGCAATATTTTACCTTCAAAAAGGTTACATTCCCCGGCACCTCCCCCGACCCAGACACAGTTGGGACTTTTTATGCTTTCTAAAAATGACTCTTTCCCCTCACTGACGTCCGTACTTACCATTTAGCTTGCAAGAGTGTCAACAAACTTTGGTGCTAACGTTTACCCTCAGGTCGCAGAAGAACTGGGCCCGTTAACGCATAAAGCAAACCTTTAATTTTCGTAGGGATGATGCTGCTAATGCCATCAAGCAACATGGGAACAGTGCGTTAACCCTTTCTTTCAGGAACTGATTTGCCTCTCTCGTAGATTAATACTACGTGAAGCGTAACAGATACGCTACGGTATGAATTTAAGAGTTAAGAGGGTGCCACACCATAGTCAGAAGAGAGAGTTAGTTTGTTCATCTCCGCGACTCCAAGCATTACTGTGTCCATTTAAGTAGCATAAAGAGCAAAAAATATCAGATGTAATTCTCCACAAATTCGAAGAGGTATCCGAAACTTTGCTATCGACACTCTGAAAAAATTGACTTAGCGGCCAACACTGCGATACATTTTCTTGTGAACTTAAAATTGTGCTACGAAACATGAGGACGATATTAACGGAGAAAAGCTCATTTGTTCATCGTCATCGCGCGTATCCGTCTTCACCTAGTTAACAATATGTGAACTAAATAAAGGAACTCCTGTTTTCTCGTTTGGAACTTGCAGGAAAGCGTTAGTTTCGCTACGTGCTTCAAGCGTCATATGAGGAACCCAATTACGCTTGAGACAGCCAAAAACTCCATCTAGCGGGACTGGATTCAAATTTCGCCCGATGCAAGAGTAATCGATTTGCGTTTAGCACCTAAAATTTCTCCGAATGGGCAAAACCAAAACTCGTGCTGAAGTTCCGGATCGGCTAAAGCTGATGCTGCAGCGAGCGACACTTGATATAATAATAAAAAAATATTCATTTATTATCACCCGCGAACGAAGTGAGAGAGGTGATATTGTTTTCGTTGAAGATTTAAGTATATGCATACATTTGTTTGTCTGTCTACCCAAAAAATGGTAGAAGGAGTTGAGCAATGTTCATATATATATATTTTTTTTTTTGCAGGGAGCCTGGTGGGCTGCTCTCGATGTGACCCATGACAAAAAATAATAGGATTAGCTGACCAACAAAAATGACGGTGATAAAATTTGCTCCTACAGCTGGAGATGGTTTTTCGCCACAAAGCGTTCTACTGTAGTTTCAGCATAAAGAGCACGTTTCACTGGGTCACCAGTGTGGATATAAGCAAAATACACTTGACTTTATTTGTATATAAATGCAGGCAGGGATCTTGGATTTGACTGTTTGCATCGTGTTGCGGGTGTTGGAAGTAGCCCAATTAGTTGAAAAAACTCTCAATTCTACTGAGTAAGACTAAGTTCATGGAAGTTTCAAAGGCGACTGATTTAGAGTCAATGCTTGAAGCTTGAATCAACAAGACGAAGACAGTGTACCTATTTGAAGATTCGAACAAGTCAACTCTTAAAGGCTTCATTTCACCAACCATTCGAGAGCACTCTAAGTACTTTACCAAATTATAATTGTGTATAAGTTCTTTCACAAAAATGTCACACATCCTATTAACCAGATTGACCAGTTTTGGAAAGCGGTGAGTTTTAGACTTCTTGGCATCTACAGTCGGCAGAAAGTTCTGCATGTCTGCAACAGTAGAGGTCCATGGTTAGCCCCACGCCAGGGAACCTACACTGACCCGTTAGCACAGTGAGATATTGGCCACCATGCGGCAGCACATGGAACTTAGAGCTAAATATCCTTCCCAGGAAGATGGAATTAGGAGGGCCTATAACGAATTTATTTTATAATGAGACGAATTTTCCTAGAGCATAGTACTGTATTAGGTCGAGCGAACCTCTTGAGGGCTGGATCACGTAAGTGAGCCTTTGAGTGGGCATCACACGATGGCGTTAAACGAAGTTCAAGTACATCACACACCTTATTTGATGCCTATTAATTACTAGAATAAACTTCACGATCCGCAAATTGCGAATTTACATAGTTTTTTCAAGGTACGCTTCTGAGTGCAACACCATCACAAACCATCACCCTTCGCCCCTCCCACTGTGACCGGTGACCTGCCACGCCATTGGCTGCCGTGAGACTGTACTTGCTTAAAGGTTCAGGAAAAAAATTCGCTGGCAGGGCCGAAATATAGACAACATGGCGTTCCAGTTTCGGAGTGCCTGGAGACAGCGCCGAGTGCAGCCGCTCTGCAGCCTGTACTGGAGCAGGCTGCAGTTTGTGTGCCCTTTTTAAAGGTTTGATTTCTGTCTCTTTGCGCTTGTGCTCTGTGACCTTAAAAAATACACAGAGAAATCGACGTCTCGTTGAAATCCATCCCTTCAAGTTTCACAAGCCGGTATGATTTTGGAAAGTCGTTAAACCATTTTACAGGAAACCAGCAGGTGCACTACAACGCATTTAGCTTAACTCGCCGTCGCTTTGCCAATCGTTGACTCTTTACCTGAACCAAAATTATTCACCTTTCTCGATCGTCCTTGAAGTCCTAGCCACGCGCACTACATTATAAATGGAACAGCTAACTTTCTTTGTCCTCGTAGGGTTTACTTGAGTTTGAAATCATCTCAACCCTAGCTAGTTTGTTATTAACGCCTGACACTACGAGTAGATGCGAAGTAACGAATCCAACGTTCACTAATGAGCATAACGGACTGGATTATTTCAATGGAAAAGAGCTAGTAAAATGAATGCACCATAACTTGGAGGCCACTCGTGAACCCACAACCCTCAGAATAACACATCCTCACGTAACAAAAGTATATGATAAACACTGAGCCAAGGTCCTCTATATACACAATCTTAACTCAACTACAAATAGAAACTGGGGACTCACTCACTTAGCTTAAGTAAGCAATACAAGCTTTGCATACCTCTTTTGTATCGGTTGATAATTATACCTTGAACATGTAAAATAAATTACGTAATGGGTTCTTAAATGCAAGCAGTATATGTATCATTTATTCCAGGATGTCTACCCAGCCTGTACCCAGGAGGCAGTGTTGCCATCACGCGCTCCGCCTCAGCTGTCAGGCAGTGTTGGTAGTGACGCTGGTCGCTGGCTTCTCCCTGCTGGCAGCGGCGGCCGTATTCCACGACACTGCCGGCATTTCCCGTATCACGGTAACTACTTACTAGAAAAACTTTTGTCATGAAATGCTGACATTATTAACAACACTGTCTGTCTTTCCGGCACGGCTAACTATAATACTTTATCTCAAGAAATGCTGGCATTCCCAATACACTGTCAGAAGATTTACGGCATTACTGTGACTGGAAAATCTAAGTTTTTCGTTGAAAAATACTGACATTTTCTACTTCACTGCCAGTGTATTACTGTTACTACAATTAAAAGAAAATATTTATGTGAGAAAATTATTATATTTCATATCCATTACACCCATTACCAGCATTTCTTGCATTGCGAAAATGTAAAAGTAACTTATTCTGATAGAGAAATAACATTGTAATTTTTTTTTTTTCGGAACAGTGTTGGCATTACCTACATTGCTGCCAGTAATTTTCACATTGAAGTAATTTAAATACAGTAACCCGGAGAGGGCCGGAACATGGGCTTCGGCTTCTTTCTGAGGTGGGCCAATTGGTCCGTCTAATGTCAGCTAGCTAAAAGAATCTAATTTTCTTTGTTAAATATATAATGCATATTTTGGCTACGGCTTAGAAACAGCAGAAAAAAAGTATCTAAGAATGAAATGACAACAAAAATATAAGATATAGGGTTACGGAGGTTGTGGAGGTAATGCGCTAATTAAGGGATTTAATAATACTGCAAGGGTTAATATAAAGTAAAATTCATCGCCCATCCCAACTAGAGACCCCACATGCACACGGCTCTTACAGCGACTATGTCTCCACTGGCCTCAGTAGAGTGCACGGTTGCAGTCGATCACAGATTGTCAACGCTATGGAGTCCGAGACGCAAGGCTCGTACGAAAACTGCGACCCTCGATTAGCCTATTTCTTGTTTGGATGAGTACCTCCACAATGGCGCCTGAACGACGAATATGCTCACTCAGCAAGCCAAGCGCGCGCAAGCACTCGCTTGTCTGTCATTCTGCGCCCGGGCGTCCGACAATATAAAAGCCTGTCATTGTTACAGTGGTTTACGGACGTAAAAATTCTGGTAGTAATGGGTTAAGTGCAAAAATTATTCTGGAGGCGAAGAGGTTAAATGCTCAAATAATTTCAGGTGTAACTAGAGCACTCTTAGAGCTCATACTTCCGCCAAGCAATGCGATGCTAGTGAAAAAATCATATTGGTCCTGAAGCTACTACAGTATTTACATTTTAGTATCACCAAAAGGCGGACATTTGTGTCTCCTGACATTAAAAGCAGTTTCTGTGATTTCCTTGAGGATGCGTCCGTAACATTTTGAGTTATATCCTCACACACATCTAGTCAAACACACAAACGGCTCAACCGATTACCTTAATTGCTTGGCAGAGGTATGAGCTCTCAGAGTGCTCTATATTTAGAGAGTACTGAAGTCACTGACTAGCGAGTCATGAGTTGAGCGCTTAAGAATATAGTTGCAGGGGCTTCGGACTCATCACTCAAATAAATACTTTCGTACAGCGTTAAATGTTTTGTGGTTTAGGGCGAAAAACACTGAGGAGAATTCCATCAAGTGCTTACAGGTTTAAGCATTTTAATCATTCCGGCCGTAATGGGTTAATCAGCAGATATTGTGTAATCTAATTTTAATTATCTTACTACTTTTTTTTTTTTTTGCTCAGGTGCTGGTTTACATCGGAGCCCTGGCGTCGTGTGTGAGTGTAGCGCTGCTGGTGATCTTCTGTGCCACCGGCAAGTCGTCAGATCCAGCTCATCTGCCCCTGGGTGCCTGCACAGTGCATCCGTTTTCACCCAGTTCCACTCAACTCGGGCCCTGTTCCCATTTAGGCCTCCAAAGCGTGGATTTTGTGCAGCGAGTTGAGCCCTTCCGAGTCTGCGGAAACTGCTCAGAGGTGTCGTTTTTCTCGCCCAGCCACCCGGTCTGCTTCAAACCATGTCACGAGTTAGATCACAAAAGTTTAGGCATTGGAAGTAACCATTTTCAAACTGAAAGTAAACGACCCGGTGTTACCACTGTTTCAAGTCACTGCAGTGCAGTAAATAGAGTGGATTCAGCTACTGGAGATACGGACTACTTGAAGCTAAGCGAAACTAAGGTAGATCATCCACCATGCCACCTCGAAAGTTATACAAATGTGGATATCAACACCAAACCGCTTCATTGCGGATCATGTAAAAGTGGGAACATTGTTACAAAACCAGATATTTGCGGTCAGTATTGCAGACCTACGAACTCAATTTGTCTCTGTGGAAAGTGTCCTACAGTTAAAGTTGGTTTAGAAA
>LQNS02278154.1:4924869-4952484 GCA_001587735.2 Parhyale hawaiensis
GCGAGAAATAACACATTCTTCGTTGCATGTCAACTCAACACTCGTCAACATCACCACCCACCAGGATCAGAGAGGTGTGGTAGAGAGGTGGTACCACTTCTGACTTGAAGTCGCAACCATCCGCACCGTACTGGTAGAGCTGCATCGACCTGATCAGTGCCTGCACGTCTCCAACGGTCGCCCACAAGTACAAAAGAAAAAAGACACAAGTTGTTTTCTTAACAAACTGTGCCATATTTGCTTCAAAGTTTCGTCAGTGTTGCAATTTTTTAGTCTGCAAGAGAAATCCAAAATAAGAGGTAATGTTAAACATTAGTTATAACAATTCAAAGCCTCAATGTCTGAGGGTGCTTGAAAACACCTTGAACTCACCTCAAAAACAAAGACTCAGTTTCAAGAAGTAGCTGGGGAATTAGCACTACGAATGTTATATGGTCAATGTAATACACATATTTAGTTCGCTTTGGTACCGCGAAATTTGGGCCTGGACAAAAGTCAATTGTCCACAACAACTTCCTCTCCCCTCCACCCAAAATTATTCAAGTTAAGTGTAAAGACTATCAGATCATCAGATCCATGTTATTGATTATTTAACTTGTTTAAAGCAAAAGTTTTAAAAATAGGGAGAATTAACGGATATGAGCAATACATGGTAAACTAGAGTACTCTGAGAGTGCTCCGCCAAGTGAGGCAACGGTAGCAAAAATTCAAATTGGCTCTGAAACCATAATTTTCTTTGCATAAACTCCAAAATCTAATCATTTGTGCCTATTTATATTAATAACAGCTTGTTAAATTTTTTCGAAGACCCTTTCATAACTTTTTGAGTTATACTGTTACCAAACATTATGACAAATATGAGCCAAACATACAAACGAACCAACCTATCTGCACCAAAATTTGATCATTTATGTCTTTACCATTATCAACAACTCCTATAAATTTCATAAAGATCCATTCATTATTTTTTGAGTTATTGTACTAACAAGCATAAGATTAAAAACAGTGACAAACGAACGAACGAACAAACTGACTATTGCCAAAATTTGGTCATTTACTCTTTGTTAAATACCTAACAACTCATGTTAATTTCATCAAAATCCATTCATACCTTTTTGAGTTATGGCATCAAGAAAAATGACGCAGACAAACAAACAAACAGATGGAGATATATTCACCAAAAGTTAATCATCTGTTTCTCCTAACATACCTAACAATCCCTGTAAATTTCATCCAAATCGGTTCATAACTTTTTGAGTTATCTTGATGACAGACAGACAGACAGACAAAGAGACAGACAGACAGACAAACACGACGAAAACATAACCTCCTTGGCGGAGGTAAAAATATGCAGCTATTCGGAAATTCGCCAGTGGCTCTTCAGTTTCTAATTTCGAATCCTTTCGATCTCATCAACAACATATATGATCCGCTACAAAAGAACAAACTTCGAACGGTCGTTGATTTACTGTACCTCTTAGTTTCATACTGCGAGGTAAGATTATTTTCGAATATATTTAGAACACGGTCGAGTGGGCGCCGAATTGAAGTGTTCATGGCTTAACTTGTTCGAAACTGCAGACAGAAGCCTTGGCTTTCTCATTCTGAATCGTGTTGCGAGTGTTAGAAGCAACGCGATTACAAGAAGGCGGCCGTAAACCCCATTTTACCGAGCAAGATTAAGATTTGGAAGTCTCAACGGTAGCTTATTGAGAGTAAATACTTGAAACCCAATGCAGCAGGTCGAAGACGGCGCACCTGGTAGAATTTTCAAAAAAGCCAAGTTTTGAAAGCTTGCTGTAAGTTTGGCAACCTGCACCCATTCGGACATTCCTTAATTTGCCTTCTCCTCTGCGGTCATTCTTAATCAGAATTCAGTGCTAAATTAAGCTTGTGCAGCGGTAATTCGAAAACGCCAATCACGGCAAAGCGAGAGCAATGTATACGAAGCTATTTTGAAAAACGAAATATGCTCTTCATATAAATTAAAAATATCTCAATGCAACGCTTGCTTCAGGTTTTGGCGTTCAATGTTTCCATAATCAGGCACACAACGCAGTCTAGTAGGATCTCAAAACGGTTTAAAATTTGAAGTTGTCCGTTAAAAACATCCTAAACACCTTCTGCACGGGAACTCGCGGAGCAACTTTTTTTTTTCGTACAGAAAAGTATTGTTTATGAGACTAGTCTCCTCTCGGAAACTCGCAGCCTGCAGCACATAGTACCTTCATACGCAAGAAGTATGGCAGACACTGGGCCAAAGTCCCCGGCCTACACACAACTTTGACTGAGTCCCGAACAGACTGAGTGGACACACGCGGTTCCGTTTTCTAGACACCTTCGCTTTACTGCCGGGGTGATAATAATGCCGTCCAAATCTGAGTGTGTTCTAATACTCTGCTCACTGTTACAGTTGTGGAAAGATAAATACCAGGAGAACATCCTGCCTGTGATTTACACGAATTCACGGTGTGCGCGTGATCTGGGTTGCGTCGGTGGGGGACAGTAGATTGCTGTACCCGACTTTACGTTTTTTTAGTGCATGTATGCAACCAATTTCTTGCCTAGCACGTCGCTTGTTGCATTGGTGTGACGTAGGCCAAATGCACTTTACTTGCGTGAGTTCCGGGAGGAGTAAATTCTTGCTGAATGATAAACTTCTACTGAATATACTTTTATCCGACTATGTAGCTTAAGCATGAGGGCATGAGGTCGGAACTCGACAACTAAACAATGAAACTTATTTCATTTCATAGCCTTTTTATTTCTTCCCGAAGGGAGATTTTCATATTATAATATTGTTACATCGGCTTAGCTTAATACTACCACAGGGTAGGTACCATGCAGCACGACCTACAGCATAAACGTTCAAATTTCTCTAAATAGGAAGGCCTTCATCAATTGAAACTACCACAGTACAAGATTAGCAAACCAGGCCCAATTCAACACATGATAATAAGGATTAAAGTTAAGTTAGACGACGCACAGTTTTATAAACAAAGCCTTATGGCTGCAATAGAGCTTCTAAAGTATAGGAAAAATAATCTCTTATTTGCAGAGGTGAGGGCGCGAACCTTTTTTTGGTTCCGAATCCGAACCGAAATCATCGCCGGTTTTGGGTTCCAAACCTCCGAATAGTGAATCCGATTTTAAAAAATTCCCCGCGAACATTTATTCCGAACATATGTCCGCGAACCTACGAAGCTTTAACAAATAGCACAGCGAACCTTGCTTCCGATACCTTCCGAACATTTTCGAACCTAAATTTTACTCATTCCGAATTTCAGAATCTAAATATAACGCTTTCCGTTAAAAAAAAAAGAAGTGTTATTAAGATAACTTCGTTATCCAATAAACAAATTATTACTATAAAAAATAAATTATTCATACAAGACGGTAGCCACCGACGTAACCGCAGTGGCCGTGCGTCACTAACAAGCGTTCTGACTGGCTGGCAGCCAGCTGCGGTCACAAAATGAGTCTGCGGTACTGATTAAGCAACCAGTGAAACACCACGAGTATATTTCCAAGTTTAAAGAAGGGCAGTTGATGCAGTGGTACTAGTCTTTGCTTCGCAGTGCTTACAAAGGCTTGCATATCGAGCACGTTTCGAGCAGTGTTAGGTAGCTCTATTGCGCAGCCAGTCCAGTTAACTCGTTTGGTATGTGATGGCACTGAGCCATGTAGATTACTAGGTTGTGAATATGTAGCTGTAATATTTTTAACAAATGTAAGCTGTAATATAGTAATCCAAGAACACCTCCCGCCTGTGGAGAAATACATGTTAAATAAATAAATAATAAACAGTGGTCTTTTGAGACACACACTAACCCGCCGATTCTGAAATAGAGGCAGAGAAAAGCAATAAAGTAAAACACAATTCTAATGGTTATAGGATAGGCGTCAGTAGAATTTACAGAAACATAAGCGTAACCAGCCACATCTGTATGCCGAGGGAAAGTTGAAACTTAAGGTTTGGGTTTGTTTATTTCGAATTTTTCCCGGAATACGGAGGTTCGGATTGGCGAAAAAACAAAAGACGTTCCGAGCCCGGAAGTCTGAATCTTTTCTGACGTCGGTCCGTATTCGAACCTCCGAAATCAAAGCCGGGATTTGGCCCGTCCGAATAAATCCAGGATTTAGCCCGTCCGAACAAATCCGGGATTTGGCCCGTCCGAACAACTGCGGGATTTGGACCGTCCGAACAAATCCGCGGATAAAGGTTAGCGAACATTTGTTCGGAACGCCCACCTCTGGTTATTTGTATACAGATGGCTTATTATTAGAAGTGTAAATAGGAAGAAGATTCCTACAGGTTAAAGGTGTTCATAGCGTATAATTTCTTATGACTACAATGCAAGCTGCCCTACATTGCTATTTTATATTAAACACACCAGATAGCTGATCGCGTGTATTTGCATGGGACAGAGAGAATAACGCGTTAACAACAAACCAGTTACACATGAAATGGCTTGATTGGCGTGAAGGTCGGTACATGTGACGAATCTAATTATAATTATTGAAATTTTAGGTAAAGTGAAGCTTATCGGGTTAATTTATTTCACCCAAACTGAGGATTCCAACACTGTCATGCAATTTATCTTCTCATTAGCCTTTTTCATTTGCAAATGCAACAACTTTTTTACACTCAATGTTTCTATATCCTTGAATTTCTACATTTGGTAGTTTGCACAGCCTCAAGAGACAATTTAGAGAACTTCTCCTGAGGAACGTGAATGCCTTTGGTAATATTTGGTGATCTCATGCACTTGAACAGAATTTAGGAAAAAGGAAAATCTGTGCGCTGTAACTAATTTTCCCTCTTATAATAATTTACTTCTTAGTAAAGAGCTTATAGCACTGCAACATTATATCTTCCCGCTGCACTGCACCGTATCATAGGTCGGCATTTGCGGTCCAGCCATAGGGGTAAGAAAGGGCCGATAGTGGGCGGCCTTACTTACGGCCCTGCCACATGAGTAACTGCCCCGCGCGTTGTTTTTCTTATTTATTTTTGTATCTGGACCGTAAATGGCATGCAGAAGAGGTCCTTCTTCCTCCGGCTAGTACAGTATGGTAGCCCTCTCAGCACTAAGGGTACACAGTTACGAGTACTATCACACCTTAGTGACGTGCTCTGACAACACTCTTTAACAACCTTTTTATGCACCCAATAATACTCTATTCTCTGGCGAGCAGCCGTTGACACTCCACCTCAGCAGAGAGCAATATTTCAAGTCCTGTTTCATTAAGACCATTAACAACTCGCCTTCTTCTATAGTGAGCTCTACATAATTAAATCTTTTCAGCTCATATGTTGTTAGGTATGAAAAATGTCTTGACAAACTCCTCTATACGTGCTGTTTTTGTAGACTTCTATTTTTCGTGTACACAACCTTTGCTGATATCAATAGTAAGCCATTGAACATTGGTCTATTTTTGGGCAACTCGATCATTCTCTCCCAACGTAGGAGAGACGAAGATGAATATCTAAAATTTGCGGATATGCTACATATATTTAACTTTCAAAGTTGAGTGTTCATTGAAGATGTAGTAAAATTATCTTTTATTATTTATTTCTCTTTCTTCGCAGTTTGTGCCAATTGAATGAAGTAGACTGTATTGAAAAATTGCATCAATAGAACAGCTGCAATGCATTAACCTCAATAGTGACCAATATTAGCTACCTCCAGAAATAATTAAATTACTTGTCTTCTATACAAGACAAATTATTCGGGTCATGCATTGCTTTATTATATGAGGTTCCCGAGAACAAAGTTAAAAAATAAATTCATATCGCCATATCTAGTGACAACTACGTCGTCTATGTTTGTAAAGCTGGGAGCTCAAATGCGATTTTCGTTGACGCTATCAACATAGAGCCAATTCAATTCATCCGCGATAACGTTGCCTTAACCGTGACTACAACGTGATGGCTATGAACACTGTATTCTAGTTCCCAACTTATATAAATTTTCATAAATTTAAACATCCTGATAATTAGGAGAGAAGAGACAGTCAATATTTTATGTTCACCTCCGTCAAGCAGGTTATGTTTTTATCGGAATTTGTTTTTCTGTCACCAAGATGACTAAAAAAAGTTATGGACTGATCTTTATGATATTTACAGGGATTGTTGGGTATGTTAGAAAGAGCAGATCATTAGATTCGATCAACTATTTATTTTTCCTTGTTTGCGTGCTTTTTCTTGGTAACATGAACAGTTATAAACAGATTTTCATGAAGTTTGCAGGGAATGTTGAGAATGTTACCCAGAGCAAGTGATAAAATGTTTATGAAGATCCGTTAGTCCGCTCGATTGACGGTCCCAAAGTTTCTTTTCATGTTTGTCAGTAAAATAACCCAACTGGTTATGACCGAATCTTCGTGAAGTTTAAGGAATTTGTTAGAATGTTGAAAGGCACAAATAACCAAATTTTGGTGATGAACGTCTTGCGTGTTTATCGCCCGTGAACGAAGTGAGAGCGGCAATAATGTTTTCGTTGAAGATATATTAAATTCTGGCTGTAAATAGCGTACATATTGAAGAATTAGATGCGAAGCAAAACATGTAGTTGAAATTTTGTTACCCACGAGGCGTTTCGCTGTAACCTCAGCTCATCAGGTGGGGGATCGAAGATGGTGAAGAATATTTCGTTGACATCTTGAAAATTTTGGCGGCATCTCATATAGATATAAATATGATACCGGTATGATGAAAATTGTAAATACAATTTTCTCTAATTCAAATGCTTTGTCGTTTTTTAAACTAAGTCCATCCTTTTCACTTCAGCTACTGCACTAAGTACAGACACACAAAAGTACCGAAAGCGATAGTTTACAACCTGTACGGGTTTCAGTAGGAGGCACATCTGCATGGTAGACAACATAATAGTTACGAACCCTATATCTGGCGTAAACATAACAAACTACAGTCCAAAATTCGACCCGGACGTGCAGACTCAAATATTGATTTCTCTCAATGTTGAAGAACGGCAGGAACATACAATGCTTGTCGAAAAGGAGAAACGATGAAACCTCACGGCAAAACTTGAGGGCAGTAATAGGCACTAAATGCATTAAAGTATTGAAGTAATAAATACATCGCTAAAATGTAATTAAATACTAAGTACATTATTGAAATGTATTTAAATATTAAATATATGAAATGTATTTAAATTCTAGAGTAAATACATTTAAATTGTTTTCTTTTTAAGCACGAAAAGGCACTTTATTCAAGCATATTTTTATTGTTCATGAACTGAATAGTGATATACTAGCACAATATGTTGCACAAATCCTGCAAAAGTCGCAAGTAATACTCTAGATAATATAAGAACAATTCAGAGGCGAGAGCTTCCAATTTGACCCCTGCTATCACTTCACTAGAGAATTGATTTAAGCTGCCAGAAGGCACATCTCTGCAGTAGTGCGTGTTAATTGGCTTCCCAGTTGGGCTGTGCGGTCACGTTGATTTTACAGTAACTGTTAGCTTTCCGCAGAAGCTAAGGCAAAGATCCCATCGATTAGGTGGCGAATTCAAGCCCAATAATCTAAACTTGTGCAGAAATTCAAAAGAGGAAGTTGCCTCTCACTCTTTCCATCGTTTCAATGCATTAACTCTAATAAATGAGACTTTCGAAAGTTTGTTTTGCTCCGTAAAATCAGGTTAGTTCTAACATGCAAAACGATTCAGTGAAGGTAAGTGAAAGCGAGTGTATTTGAATTTCCGGCCAACTCCAGCTTGTAACGGCTCAACTGAACTCATCGGTTGAGTTCTTCCAAATTGTAATATGCAATTTACATTATATGTCGGGAAGCGTACAGGTAGGCGAAGGAACAAAATAGTGGACAGAAAGTGACCATACATTCCACTTAGAACTAGGCTGAGTAGTTTCTTGTACACACCTGCAAAACAATTCAGAATGACGAAAGCAGAGCTTCTATTTTAAGTTCTATGCAAGTCAAGCCTTGTGGGTTTATTTTGATCCTACTCTAACGAGTCACTCAATGACACCTAAAGCCTACTATTGAATTTATAAAGGACAATTCCAATTCTCACGATCAACTGCATATGTAAATCTCTCGCTCTGGACACTTCACTAAACATTTCGAGAAAAAATCAAGCGCGAAGCCTCATTGAGTCATTAGAGACCTCGGAAAAAAATTAAATTTAGGCTTTACTATACGAGACGGACCTTTTCCATAGTAGCTAACCGTGTCGACTCATCACCCAAATCAACTCGGTAATTAGGAGCTGAACAGGAGAACAGAACGGTAGCATTTGTTTTGACCCTTTCAGTCGTTTTGCAAGGCAGGCACAAACACCAGTTGTATACGAGACAACCAAACACTCCATATTAAAGAGCAGAATTGAGTTTTGGCCGTATCAAGAGTAATCGGTTCAAGTTTAACGCCACGTACTCTATTCATCGGGCGTAATCAACACACAGTTTGAAGTTCTTTATATTGAAACCTATAGGACTGTCTTGCTCGACTTTGTGATACTGGGGTTAGACGGCATGCCAAGAGCAATCGGTTCAAGTTTATTATCTGACACTACCTGTATTCAATATTCGAAATCAGCACCCAATTTTAAGTTTTGGATTTTCAGACCAATAGGTCTGTCATACTCAGCTTTGTAATTTTGGGTGAAGTAATCTCTTTGGATTGACTTCATTAGCACTGGTGGGATGTTAGATCGAGTGTTGCGCTTGCTTGCCCAGCTCAGTAGGTGAATTCTCGTAATTCTTGGCACGCTGCGTCAATGTATCTGGCGTTTACGCCCCAGCGTGGGTTCTCTGTCCCAAGCACATACGGGAATGGTCAGAGGATCGTCGTAATCCTTCAACCCTTCCGTCTCTGTCACACAGCTTCGGCAATAATTGACTAGGTCCGCGCAGTCATCTGGGGCCTACCGGGCAACGCGCATGAATATCTGCAGAACGAACGAATGCACGTGTGCGGTCCAGCTGGGGCGCACAGTCAAATATGGTTTGCATACTTTTAACTCGTTCGAAGCTTCAGACGAGACCTTCGGCTTCTCCATTCAAAATCGTGTTACAAGTGATATTAGGAACACGATTACCTTGAGTATAGCTGAAAAGCCCATTTACAACGCCTAATAGAGTTTAATCTAGGTCGAGAGTAGCAGATTAAAGTTAAATGCTTGAAATTCTACCCTTGATGGTGAAACAAATGTACACTATTTTATTCCTATAGCAAATATAAAACGCAAGTTGCTGTGCCGCGCTCAAACTGTTATTAAGATAAGTTACAAACGTTGGAAGCCTTTTTGCAATAGAAACTTAAAGATATGCCATCGAACTCTGCCGAAAAGATCACTTAAATGCTTGCGACAGCTGATTTCTTAGTTGTTGACCGGAAGTGCTGCATGCTGGCCATATAAGTAGAGGTGATAGCACCGTCTGCTGTGTTTTTTAATAGTCATAATAACATTCAATTGCCTTACTGTACAGTATCATCGATGCGTTTGCATAATTTTATGTCACAATTTGTTAGCCTACCAGCTAAGCATTGTAAGAACTGAGGAAAGCGCTGTTTGCGAGGCTTATTACGAACCCTATCTATCGTAACTGCAAGTCATTAATACATGGCAGGAGCTGCAGGCATCGTACAAATACGAGAAGTTTAGAAGTAAGGTGAAATGCATTCAAGGCAGAACGCACAGCAAAAATATATAAAGTAATAAGAAATGTACTTAAAAATGTATTTTAAAAAATTTAGGTACATTTTATTCAAACACATAAAAATGTAGTTAAATGGAGTATTCATTACACGTTTCCAAAAGTATTCCCAAATACATTTTCCAATAACAAAATGTATTTAAATACTGTCCATTACTGTTTCAGGGTGCATGATCGTCTTGTTAGAATTTGGAGTACTTTGGAGATTAGGCGGTCACTAAACAGCACGTACTCTGACGTCACACATTATTTCGTTTATTTCCGAGTTGGTCATGTGATCCGTAAACTTCGTCCTGTCAATTCCTGTAAACACATTAACGGGTAAGTTACACAAAAAAATTATATCTGCTTTGAAAACAATTGATAGCATCTGGCATTTCTGTGTCTAATGCCAAAAATTACAGCTCATACCATTAACGCTTTTCGCTGTACCACACAGGAGTGGTTCCTGCCCTATGCCTTCTAGCCATTTTTCTACTCCATAACTTGGCACACACTTCCTCATTGGTGCTCCCACTTGTGCAGTATGCAGGTCGCAACCACTAACTGGTAAGGCTTCTGCATGCTGTCTCCCATTTGCTGTTACGACCATTAAACAGATGCACCGTACTCGCCAAACTTTCCCTGTCAACGTATTCCATCCACACTATCCTAGTATACTCTTCTTTACGCGTTGCGTAAATGTGCTCCGTCCTACGTTTTGTATCACTTTGGATATGTTGGGGGCGGCAGAGGACGCAGTTACGGGCCGTAACAAATAAGTGGGCCTAGATTTATAAAGAGATGGCACTATTCTTCTTCTACTAGCCGGTGAATTTCGTTTTTAAATTTAGTGCTTACCGTAAATTGAGAAAATATATTATCCCTGATATGTTAATGCGTGCATCCTTTTGCTATTTAATAAGTAAAGTATTAAATAAGTCCTAATCTATCTAATTACGCAGCTAATAATTATAATAATAATTAGCTTCTATTAAGAACACATTTGGTTCACAAAATAGGCTTACAAGCTTACAAGTACAAACAAAGTAGCCAAAATTCAACCTAGTAATTAGGCCCTGTCACAAATATTGGTGGCCACGTACAATGAGAATAAATAGATGCACTCAGCCTACACCTGCGGACACGAATGGCATTGAGCAGACCAATTGCGAGCTAATGTTAAACTTGCCATCTAATTTAACCAGTACTAAATTACCCACGAAAACAACTTTTTGTGTACTTCAGTTACATTTTCTTTCGTTATTCTTGAGGGTAACAGCTCTATTATTTTACTACCACTCGCTCTTAATTCGGACTCGCTCCAAATTCGGAATAGTGTTTTTAGGTCGCAATCGGTCGAATTAGGAAACTCTACTGCATAATTATCAAACAACGTAAAGCCCTTTTTGCCTTAGGGCGAGTTCACACGTCCATCATATGAACGCATTCGCACATCCGCTTGTCCGAATGAGTTGAATGTTTTGTAGCTTCGTTGTCAGCACAACTTTGTGTAAGCCACAAAATGTTAAATTGGAATAATAACCGTCAGAGCAGTTTCCTCTCAAAGTGTCACGAGGAAAGTTACGGAAATATTTTCATATTTGATATAGAATAAAATTCAAAAACCTATGCACTTTTCTACAATTTAGAGCACAGTAACACATTTGGGCAAGTGGATGTGCGAATGCGTTCATATGATTGACGTGTAAACTCGCCCTAACATCACCATGTGGTGATGCAAGTCAATCTGTAGCTTGCTGCAAGATCCCCACCAAGTGTTATATTTATATAATTCGAGTTTCAACAGCAGAAAAATTGCAAAACTTGGCGCTTTTGCGAACTTAGAAAATGTGCGAAAGCGCAGTAAGTAGTGTATAATGCGATGAAATGCGTGTTTTTGAGGGTAGGTTCCCCTCGCGCCGTCGGGTCATCGCGCCGCCCCTTCCGGTTTCCCAGACCCCGCCCACTTCCGGTTTGCGCCCCCCCCCTGACCCCCGCTAAACCGGTAGTGCATTGGCCGTTGTAAACCGGAAGCTCACGCGCGAAGGAAGCCGCGAGGGTAGGTTACCATCAAAACCACGCATTTCGTCGCATTGCACACTACTGCAGTATTTTGGAGTTTTGCGCAAACGTTTTATTTGGAGTGCAAATTGTGCGTTTGTGCTTTAGTTTCCACTCTTGCCCACTTTTGGACTTAGATACTAAATTTTGTTCCGTGTGTCCCCGAACTGAAGAAACTTTATGGGGAAAACTGAACTCCTCGTGTTGCGTTCACTGTACATACTTAAGATGTCCTGTAGCGTTGCAAACCACTCGAAAAACACAACAGTAAACCTAAACTGATTTGTAACAGTTTAATTCGGAAAGTCAGAAGTGATTTTATCTAAAAATAAGTTTATTCGTACCTTGCAGCACCTTACGTAATTAAAACGCCAATTATTTGCCGTTATTATCAGCCACAGGCTAAGAAAAACGCTTCATATTGGTTCGTTGACCCAGGATTTTTCGCTCTTCAGAGGACCAAGAACTATTGTACTCAAGGTATACGGTGTACCCCGTCGTCAGAATCGATGACAAAGAATCTTTACGAATGCCACGCCATGGTTCATGCTCGATGCGGTGACATTAACATTGATGATACATAAACAGCCAAAAGAATGCCCATAAAAGGTATCAAAAAAAGAGAAATTCGAAGTCAAATATACTTGAGACAAGCTCCATCAATTTCTTCTCTGTACCGGAGCCGGAGAACAGAACTTGTTACCCGCTTTCCTAACAAGTTCTCGTTCTTAAACGTACCTCGTCTAAGACTATTCTAACCTAATGTGCCTGACCTAACTCTAACATACCTTACAGTGATCGCCCGAGTCTCCACCGAAATGGCCATCGTTCTAAGTTGCGTTTACGTTAGCCGTTTCTTCATACCTCCGCCAAGGAGGTTATGTTTTCGTCGCGTTTGTCTGTCTGTTATTCTGTGTCTGTCACCAAGATAGCTAAAAAAGTTATGGACGGATTTTGACGAAACTAAGGTATGTTAAGAGGAACAGATGATTATCTTTTAGTGAAGATCCGTCCATCCGTTTGTTCGTTTGTCTGCCTATTTTTTGTCAGTGCCATAACTTAGAAAGTAAAGGACGGATTTTCATGAAATTATAATGAGTTATTGGGTTTATTACAGAGAGTAAATGATCAAATTTTTGTGATGATGTGTTTTTTCGTTCGTTTGCTTGTTGCTGTGTTTGATTTTATGTTTGTTACAGCACTAACTCAAAAAATTATGAATGAATCTTTTTGGAATTTTCAGAAATTGTTGGTAATGTTAACAGACATAATTGATTAAATATTGGTGATGGTCGGTTGCTTCGCGTGTGTGTATGACTTATATTTGGTAAAATGTTTGTTTAGCGCAATAACTCAAAAATTATGGATGGATCCTTGGGAAATTTTCAGGAACTGTTAGTAATGATAAAAGACATAATTAATTAAATTTTGGTGATGAACGGTTGGTTCGTTTGTGTGTTTGACTTATGCTTGTTCAAATGTTTGTTGGCAGCATAATTCAAAAACTAAGAAAGGATCTTCAAGAAAATTGCAGACACTTTTAATACTATTACACGCCACAAGTGATCAGATTTTGGTGTTGATAGAAAGAAAATAATGGTTTCAGGACCAATTTCATTATTTTTCGTTACCGCTGCCTTGCTTGGCAGAGGTATGCACTCTCACAGTGCTCTAGTTAGTTACATCACGAAGAGTAAATGGCGAAATTTTTGTGATGATCTGTTGGTTCGCTCGTACGTTTGAGGCTGTTTTTATTTTTACCTCTGTTAGCGCAATAACTCAAAAAGTTATCAATGGATCTTTGTAAAATTTACAGGAGTTGTTAGTAATGCTAGAAGACATAGCATAATGATTAAAAGTTGGTGATAATCGATTTCTTTGTGAGTTTGAATAACGTTTGTCATAATGTTTGATAGCAGCATAGCTCAAAAATTATGAACGGATCTTCAAGAAAGTTACTGAAACTGTAATACTGTTAAAAGGCACAAATAATTCTATTTTGGTGATGAAACGAGAAAAATCCTGGTTTCTGAACCAAATTTAATTTTTCGTCACCATGCCTTTCTTGGCGGAGGTCAACGCTCTCAGAGTGCTCTAGTGGTTTCTACAGTTCGAGGTAATGGCACCGCTTGCCATCCAGTGTTTCTTTTTCTTAAAATTTAAGTACAACATGCAATCAATACACAGCAACATGATAATATCGATTATACATCATGGGGTTTTTCATACCTTAGGTAATATGCAGGGAGTAAGTTATTTTTACTCCCTGGTAATATGGGTCAGTACTGGGAAATTCCCGAGTCAAGTAGGGAAAGTCCTTACAATCCTAGCGGCTGGTGTGTCGAAGTTGCCGATCCCAGTTCTCTGCCACTTCAGTCTGAGGCCTGTTGCAATCAGGCGTTCGGTGTCACGCGTGTTAACCACCTCCAACGCGACACAGGTTGGATAATACCGACAGCAACCTCAAAAAATGCAGGGTTAGGAGTTCGGAAACACTAAGTAGCATATATTTTATGACTACCAAATATCACTTGAATTCAAGCATTTTACCACTCATGTATATTTTCTCAACTTAATATCCAAAAATGCAGCTATTATGAGGCTTCGTCAGAAGTGTTTATTTTCAAGCGTTAGCATATTCTACACCACTTGTGGGGGCGCTGTGACCACACATCCTATTCACATGAACGGTGTGACACCTGAGGCCTGCTGTAATCAGCGCTCTGGGTAACCCGGAGTAACCCAGTGTTACCTCGAGGGTAGCTCCGTCTCCAAAAACCGTGTCGCATTGAGCCATTTTCTGTCTATGACTCACGCCAGAGTTCATTGAAGAATTATCTGCTGGGACTTCTCACGAAACTTTTAGGGGCTATGTCGTCATTAAATAAACGTCTTTGCTTACATTTTCAGGCGTGAGCTTTGAAAAATCCTGTCTCATTCACTTCTATATAAGGCGTCTTTTTGTGGCCACGCTCGTGATCAGAATCACCGTGATCACGATGATGGTGATCACTAAAAAGCACAAGAACGGTCAACGATTTAGTAAACAAACCAGAGACGCCATGTCAGTTTTCGAAGAATATATTTTTATCGTATTTTTACGGGAAATGGTAGGGAATGTATTTCTTATGAGCCTTTATTGGTTTTGAAGCCAATGAATAACTGAACTAGCAGTATTTAAAGTATTTTGAACATACACAGGCATAAAACTAAGGAAACTACAATTCTGGAAGTCAATGTTACAAACAATCATCACAACATTGTTCAATTTATCCCTAAATATAGGAAAACATCACGACCTTGCATTTCAAATTTTGAATTCTTACTTGTCCAACGGCTGGCATCACTCTTTGATCACGCATCATTAGCCTGGGGAGGAAATCACGCTGCGATCAATTCTCACCACTGATCACAGTTGAATGCTATCAGAATTACGTCAAAATGCGGTCACAAAAAAGAGCGGATAATGCTCGATCAGGGGGAATCATCCGCGCGGTGGTCACAAAAAGACGCCTCTAGAGTAACACTGAGTGGGTAATACAGTGTTACATAGCGTAACTCCATAAAATTTGGATTACAACAGGCTTCAGGGTAACACTGGTGGTTGATTACAACACGTCTCGGTCAGTAGGCAAAGAGGTTGAATTAAACCTCCTTGTCAGTGCGACAGCAGCAAATGGTGTAGGTGGTTGATGTATTTCTTACGGCCGTAATACTGCGCTTAAGACTGGTTATGCTAGCATTCTCACCGTGCGATCTAATGCATGTATCTCTGTTTGGTCCCTTTGCTGCTGTTGTAGAGGTGATGATGGTGATAACAGTTTGGTGCAATGGTGTCGGTGCTGGTAACACCAGTTTGGTATAACACTCTAACTGTGGTGACGGTGATAACAGTTTGGTACAGTGACTGTGATGAGGGTGACTCATCGTGACTATAGTTTTGGTATATTATGCTATGTCAGATTTCACACACACACACAAATTACCATTATAGTCTTTATGCAATTCTATAAGTCCAAGGCTGTCAATGGGATTTTGAGAAAACCCAAGGTCAGACTGTAAAAGCCCCAAGTTTACAAACCTCATCTAAAAGTTATTGAAAGTATATAATCCATTAGATTTTAGTAAGGTTGATGAGCTCATTAGTTAGCTATATTTCTATCACCAGAAGGGCGCAAAATCTCAAGATTACCAAAATCAAACACAAGAAATTAAGGGACAACCCACGATCTATGGTAACACCACAGATACCGCCCTAAGTATCCTAGTCTAGTGTACCGAGAGTCTTTATTTTATAGGATCATTTCCTCTTTCAAACACAAAACACGCTCTGCGTTGTCGCAACCCCTGAGTCCCCTGTATAGGGAAATAGATTGATGCAAGTTCAGGCTGGCGTACGGCGGTCAAGGCTCCTCTTCCGGAAAATGTTGATCGGCACTTCGCGGAATTTCTGGCAATAAAATTTCCTGGAATAGTTCTTAGCTCCCAAGAAATCCACGGTAGGACAGGGCAACGTACTGTGGAGTAGTTTCTTAGGTACCTACCAAAATCAAGTCCCAGGAAAATCTGTGCAATGCATTGGTCCCGATCGTACTACACTGAATCTGTTTACTGTGGTCCCGATTACCAGAAAAAGAACCAGAATGGCAGTGCACGTCAGAAACATGTTGCAATCCCAACCTCGTGGCAGTGACTGTTTCTCCAGACTCACCCGCTGCTCAAATATCGCGTAGCATTGACGACCCAAAACTCTCCTAGAGATTATAAATTTTGAATATTCCAGCATTTACTACAACATGATTGGTCAGAGTTGCCTGCTGGTGCTGCTGGCGCTTTTGTCTGGTGAGTATACAGCGTATGCTGAAGCAGAGGAGGTATAGGCATTTATTGACCGCCCATGTGCAAATAGTGAAGAGTATCCGACAACATGGGATAAATGCCAATAAATTTCCGATTGGGCAATGACGTGTGTTGGGAAAGTTGACGTTATAAAGTAGCGTGTGGGGAGGGCAGAGTATAGAGGTGATAGCGTTTGTTGGGGGAAGGGAGGTTACAGCGGTGATTAGTGCATCATTTAGAATGAATGCAATAATTCAGGAGCTTATTGTGAAATTGCCACAGCTTTCAACGATTCACTGAACTGTACGCGCTGCAGCAATTGCTGTTTTAAATTTAAAGCTTTTTAGTTTTCATTCTCGTATGTCGTGACCTAGAAGGAAGCGTCGATGTTCCCTTGTTATCACCCGCGAACGAAGTGAGAGAGGTGATGATGTTTTCGTTAAAGATTTAAGTATGTATATAAATTTGTGTGTATATTTGTTTGTCCACACAAAAAATGGTAGAACGAGTTGAGCAATGTTTATAATAATAATATTTTGTAGGGAGTCAGTTTGGGGGGAGGGTTGCCGTCGATGCGACCCAATGCCAAAAAACAACCAGGATTAGTTGGCCTGCAGAAACGACGGCAATGAAATTTGCTCCATCTGCGGGTGATGGTCTTACGGCTCAAGGCGTTCTAGATTTTTGATACTATTGACTGTTGTTAGGTTGTGCTGGAGCGTCCCGAGTTGCTTACATGGGCTGCTAGATTCATGGTACGCAATTGCTGCATGCTATACAATTGTGTCGTCAAGTCTGTTAAATTTCTTACACCAGTTCAACAGATTGCTGTGCTCCAACTCAGTACCCCGTTGACTAATTGGGAACTGTTACTCCATGTCTATGAGTATCTATATAGAACTGCAACGATTCTCGAAGAATTCTGTTATAATTTTTTTTCCATTAGCTCTATTGAAGTCCCACAATAACTTAGCGCATGTTCCATAGTTACTTAAGATTCCTAGCCTGGATGGCACGCGGGAAACTTACGCGAACGGTATGCCATCAAGGCTAGGGATCTACTCCAAATCTGATCCAGACCAAGTAATGCCAGTTTGATGATTCCACAGGTGGGCAAGCGTGCGGCCGTCAGAGCCCTCCTGCTGCTCCTAAGTCTCCTGCAGGTAAGGTGATGGGGTGAGAAACTGCATGTTTGCTTGTCCTAGGGATGCATCCAAGCCCCCCCCCCCCAAAGTACAAGTATCGAACCAACTTGGTGACGTATATAGATACGTCACCCAGTTGGTCCGATCGCTGCAATCCCTGGACGAAACATTAGCCGCATCCTGATATTTTTGGTAACTACTTCGCATATTTCGGGTTTATGTGGGTAGTAATGTAAAACTTACGTAATTTACAACCTATAGCTAGTTCAAATGAAGTTTTTCTATCGAGGTATGTCCGAAATATGCAGAGTAGGTACCAAAATATCAGCCTGCGTCTAATAACACTGGTTTACAAAAGAAAAAAAAAAATGATCTGAGGCAAAGATGTGAATAGGTGCTCTTTACTAATTTGGATGTGCTAAATTCGAATTTCTAAACAGTTTTGCTGTATAACCTCTAGTTTTCTTGCTTCCTCAAACCCTCTTTTTAGCATAGGATGCATACATAACGTGCTTATTTCAGCTGTTACAACAAAATCACAGATGAAACAACGTAGATAAAGAACATTGAAGGAATTCCAGTACGGGGATAACACAATCGACGCTATTCATAGTTAAGCAGACGGTAAGAAGTTTGTTTTGTTGGATGAATTGGTGTATTCCGCCTCTGAGATATTTTATGCAAGAGCATCCAGCAGAAATCTCCCATCATTCCGGGGTTCCACTTGTCTTGGTAGTTGCTCTCCATTTTTGTAATGTCTTGTTGGGATCTTTTTCTATGTTCATCATTCACTGCTCCGAGGTTCAGAGGGAAAAGTTGAGGTGAGAGTGTACAAAGTGAATTTTGAATGACATTCGGTTGTCCATATCCTCTCGCCTGTCTGTAACAACTCCTCAATACAGTCTTGATAACTCGGTAGCCGTTCGTTACCAAGGAAACCACTATAGAGTGACTTCAATGCTTCCCATGCTCTCATTTCCTTTAAGGTAAGGCGCTCCTTAAAGTCAGTATCCTTCAGCACATCGCTTAACTGAGGTCTGACGAAGATGCCCTCTTGAGCTTAGTAGCACTGAGACGTGGAAGTACCTATACAAAAGTATTGGAAGGCAACACAGTTTTTATCCTTGGCTTTCACGAAATTCTGGTTGTATTTGACAACTTTAAAAAGAAGCTCCATATTGTCATATGACTTCTTTAGCTGGACAGCGAGGCAATGGGTACGCTGTGGTATTTATTCTCGTACTGCGGCACAGTCTTGAGACTTCGCTAGGATAAGTCTATGAAACGATGCCAATCTGAGGAATTGTGTGGCAAACCATGCAAGGTGAACAAGCCATGTACATTTTTGTAGTAGCATAACTTGTTTTCCACGTCAAAAAATGAAACAAGACTAACCGTTGTTATATGCTTAATATTATATCCAAATTATATCATAACTAGTTAATTTATTATACCTAGATATATATTTGTCCCGGGACTGGACGTGATCGGACCATTTTCGATTCACAGACCCAGCCTTTTGCATAAATTTTGAATTTATTTAGGAAGCCTTGATCCATCCCATGCCTGCTCATGAAAGTGCAGTGAGAAATCTGACCCAAGTCAGGCAGTTAGATCACGAACTGATGGAAATCAATGGGTGAACAAGTTTGAGATTTTAATGATCCTGTCACGCTCTGGTAGATTCCGATAAACAAAAAATTAGACCAGGTTGCAGAATGTGGCCAACATGGGACGACTCATATATGAAAGCACGTTTTACGTTACTAGTTTTGAAATGTCTTAAAAATATTATCACAAATGAGAACAGTAAGATTTTTTCAGAGTATCGTAGAACTACGAAAAGGAACGAAGAAAACGGGATTCCCTTTTTATGATTATTTTTCTCTATATAAATTTCTTCTTTTTCATGAGGTAACTTAGCCTCTTGTTTTTTGCGTGATACCGTACTGCTTACGCCCGGGGTAGATTTTTTTTTTGCGACATCGAAATTCATTCAGATACCAAAGTTTTTCTTTACTCTTCATTTTGTTTTTATTATCTAGTATCTGGTCTCATGCTATTAGCGAACTATCTGAAGGCGGATGCGCGAGATAGCTATATAAACGAATTCCCTCAGCCTTAGACCCATAGACTACACCACACCTCAGTTTATCATTCGAACATGGTTTCGAACCCTCGTAAGCACAACTTGCGTGCCTCCAGAACAGGTACTAAGATGTTTGCCGTCTATTCAGTTAGCGCAGCGAGTTCCAGTAGTGAAATTTTAGATATGCAATATTTTCAAGTCTGGGCTGAATTAGTACTGAGAAAACCTTTCGTTTCTGTGCAATTAATTTACACAGGCATTACAAGGCATTCGGCTGCGGAGCGGAGGAAACTCATTCAACTGGCGGGTAGAAAGCCGGTCTCCTCCTACAAATTGCACGAAAAATACATATAAAGCATATAGATATATGTATAAGAATAACTTATGCGAATTTATCTATAAGTACAAAATAATTCTGAATAAGGACTTAATAATAATCTTTTCAAGAATTCAACTCCTAAATTCATTACGTATAGGAAAGAACCTTTCCTTCAGAAACGCTTCCAAATGAAAGTCCAGGGCCGGATGCTTCTGGCTCGATTTGTCTTTAATTGATATCATGCAGGCCAAGAGTGATCAAGGAACCGCGCCTTGTCGGGGCTTTTCCATGCAAGCGAATGGATGAAGATGTGGGTCGGCCGAGTCTCGCCAAACCGGTCTCGCCCCGTTCGTCGTATAAGAATTGTAGATGTTGAGACGCTCGTCACGGTTGTATTGTTCGCATAAATAGTAAACAGGTGGAGCATCCAAAAAATTATTTGTCAGCTCTAATAAGCGATTGGCGGTGGCAGTTTAGACGCTGACAGCTGCTATAGTAGTCGAATTGCGACCCATGCCAAGGAGGTATTGAAATTCCTTAGCACCATGGCAGCACGTAAGCTACTTACTTGAGATAGCAACTGCCTGCCATTAAAACCGGATTCGCGTCGCCATGGAGCTGACTTGACTAGGTCTGCTCGTTTTTTCCAGACTGCATCAAGGCTGATTCTACCAATGCATCCGTAGGTGAAATATACAACGATTCCTTCTGCGAGGGAATCGAGATCAACTGCACCGACGTGGGACCCCAGTTCATTAGTAAGTTTACCTTTGCATATATATTTTATGTTGAATTTAGCGCATGTGCCTGCTAGTTGCTCCCATCCCATGATTCCAGCTGTATCACTGGCTGAAAAATACAAACATGTATTTATCAAAATACAGCTATTTTACGTTTCGTATCCTCCTCCTCCTTGTATGAGGAGATACTAAGCGGAGAAATTCCAACTTTAGACGAACAAATGTAGAATCTTGTAATATATGCAGCGAATGGAATGCAAATACCCAAGACATAAACCAGTTATAAATACTACGCTTCCATTTGATGCGTCACAATGAGATCGAGTCCAGCTAGAGATGTCAAGTAGCACTGATCTGCTCACATACTCTCTCAAGATTTGATTGACTTTTGGGAAAGGGTATGACCAGAGCTAATATTAAAGACCATTCCAGAATATTAAAGACCATTCCAGAATATTAAAGACCTTTCCAGAATATTAAAGACCTTTCCAGAATATTAAAGACATTTCCAGAAGGTGATACATTTCTCTAATATCGAGCTTGCGACTCCCCTTGAACTATTTCCAGGAAAGAGCATATCTACAGTATTGTTATATCGAGGAAATGCAGTTGATCATCAACTTTGTGGTCACAAGTGAAGTGAACAGCTGACTAATTCGAATTTAAATGCCTTAGAAATTTTGAAGCATGGTTAGACTAACTGAATGTAACGTGGGCCATAAATTAGGTAGGGGTGTAAAAAGCTTTGTGTTGAAATACTATAGTGATTAGACAATCTTATGAGAATTACTAGCGGCAAACAGTGTAATTAACACGCCCAGGGAAAACTCTAGTAAGATATGTAGTTGAATATTACTCTATATGGGTCTGGTTTTTCCACTTTACCCTCCACTTCTAGGTTGAAAGATTTCTTTGCTTGCTTTGTTTTGCTGCAATAATTTTATCGATGTAAACTGGAAGAATGAAATTGTATAGATTGCAGAAGTTACACAAGGAAGTCGGTTACTGTAGGTACAGAACGACGTTCTTCTTCGAATCCAAATTTCTCAGATGCGTTTTCTTCGCTTTTAATTCATTTTTTAAGTTTTTCCTGGAATTGCGAATGAATGGAGGAGCGCAGAAACTGCCGGTTGTAGAAACGAAAATTTGAATTACAGTTCAAGCCGCCATGTGCAATGTGTCCCCAGCAGAACTGTCACCAAGTGTGTGAATACGGAGACTGGTAGGTGCTATACTTTACTGATGTACTATTTCAAAATTTGATCAAACTTTTTATCGAAATCATCAATACTGGTTGGGGTGTATTTCAACTCGTTAATAAAGTAGTGAAGGCGCTTTGTACTGTTTAATTGTTTATGGATCAGTGCCTGGGTACACCTATCCTTATTGCGCACGTTGAGACATTCAATCTGCGTGTTCAGGCATTTTCCTTGGCACTAGGCGATAATGCGATGATGTTTTTTTCACTTATTTAAAGTTACGTGATGTATGTAACTGTCGGTGCTGGCACGCATGATACATATAGGAAGTTGATCTTGGTGGTTCTGATCGTATAAATGAAATTGAGGACAGAGGAGGCTATTATTGCATGCTGGAGTTCCATGAGCTGTAACACGTTGTTGGTTCTTTCAAAACAGTCGCCGACATACCGACAGTAAGTTGTTTGATGAGTAGAGTTGCTGGCATAGCGTGCAGCTAATGAGGCAGCCTATAGCGTCCAGGCGTATTCCGTGTCCGCGTGCGTCCCAGCTCCGTACATGGGTTCCCCATGTTTGCTCTGCCATTTTGGGCACACCTCCATTCATGGGTTCCCGCCTTGCTGTACCCATGTTGGGCGTATCTCCGGGCATAGGTTCCAGGGCTTGTGTACCCATGAGGGGTACTCCGTACATGGATTCCCACCCTGTTCCATGTCCCTTCCTTATTTTTACCTGGAACACCGAAGCACTCAAATACTGCCCCCGTACTGTAGCATCGAATCTGTATGGGAGGCTCTAACTCTCACAAACTGTCCACAATATCTTCACACCTGCAGCTCAGTTATTTCCTATGGGACTTCCGACAACTTGTCTTCATGCTTTTCTCTCCAGCAACTCTTTACACGCCTTCATATTCTCTCCACAATGGCGCCTTTACTCAACTGCAGCAATAATTTCGCTTCTGACCAATTCACATTCCTGTTGCAGCTGGAACCGTTCGAGAGAACTGCACGGCGCCGTTCAGCAGCACCTCGGTTGGCTGTGTCTACGTCACCCCAGAGGAATACACGTACTGCGAAGCCAGGCTACTGTGTCTGTCGCTCGGTGCCGACCTCTACTCGGCAGACACCCCAAGTGACCGGTACTACATGGAGGAATACCTAGCAGCTAATAGTCCCAGTGAGTCGTCCAGCCGTGGGTGTGTCCAGTTGTGCTGGACCATCTCAGAGCACAATTTTCTCTAGATGTATAGTTGTACTTCGCCTAATAGTACACGACATAATCATAGCTATTTACAACAGTAGCAAGAAAAAAGCCTTCTTTACGCAAGCAATCAATTGCATAAGCACCTTAAATAATATTATGTAACCTTATGTATTTATTGCAAATGCAGTAACAATAGTGCAATGTAACCTTACGTATGGCAGCCTTGCTTAGCTCAAAATTGCTTGTTACTCCCATTAAATGCCAAAATAAAACCGTTCTGTATATGTGGGTGCAAGAAGGTTCTATTCTCTATAGAAGCTTCTTGGTGTGGGTCCATGTCACGCTTGTTAAGTGGCGTACACCTTACAATTTCGCCAGTTCAACCGTATCTTGGATACGCCTAAAGCGCAGCTACGGTATTTACCGACGACAGATGTTGATAATGCAAGAACCAGTACCGTAATAATTATACCAGCGAGATGTAAATCAACATGCAACGTTTGTATTTAGGAATAGTTAACTATATATGCTAAGGAGGTTTTGTTGCCGGAGTTTGTCTGTCACCAAGATAACCAAGTAAAGTTTGAAACTGATCATTTTGAAATTCACAGTGAATGTTAGGTGCCGTACGTTAGGAGGAACAGATGGTTAACTTTTGGGGAACATCCGTCAAAACATTTATTTGTTTGTCTCCCTGTTTATTCTTGGTAACCTAACTTGAACAATTATGAACAGCTCTGCATAAAATTTGCAGCTTTGGGAATGTTACGAAGAACAAATGATCAATTGTTTGTAATGATCTGTCTGTTTCTTAATGTTTCTTAATATGTTTGTCAGGGGGGAACTCTAAAAGCTGTGGACGGATCTCCATGAAATATTTAAAAATTGTCAGAAATTATTGTAGAAGGCATAATTGACCAAATCTAAGTGATGATGGTTTCTTCCGTTTGTACGTTTGTCTTGGTGTTTCTCAGAATATAACTGAAGAAGTTACCGACGGATCGTCTTGGAATTTGCTGTAATTATTAGTAATGTAACTAGAAACAAGTGAGAAATTTTTGTAATTGTATGCTGGTCCGTTTGTTTGTTTGTCTCCCTTTCTGTTTTTAGGTAAGTCAGTGACATAACCCAAAAAATTATGAACGAATCTTCATGAAATTTGCAAATTGTGGTGACAATCGGTTCTTCCATTAGTGTATAATTTGATGTGTTTGTATTAGAGTTTGTCAGAACATAGCTTGAAACGTCACGCACGGATCTTCATTATAATTAAAGAAACTGTTACTGATAACAGTTGGTGAAATAACTAAGTCTTGGTGATGATAAAAAGGAAGTTCTGATTTCAGGACCAATTTCAGGACCGCTGTCTCGCTTCTTTCTTTCAGAGTGCCAATAGCACAGCTACACTAATGTCACGGCGATGTTGTATTTTTGTCGTTGCTTCTTCTTTGAATGTATAAACTTTGTTCGAGTGAAAGGTTTTAAATTATAGAAAAGGCTCGAATGATGATCCAGTACTGATTTCTCCATCTTTTATAATTCTGAATCGCAGTGACAAGCGTAGACACAAAGGCTGCATTCTCCTCTACTTTAGCTCATCTAGATGGGTTTTCGACCATACGGAAGGCTTCCCTTATTCATACATTGAACTCCTTCATGGTTCTATCGTTGTCCATAGTTCGACTGTCATTGGCTAAGGATTGAGAGCTGAGCCCGCCAATGAAGTATTTGCCATGACTGATAATGTTTAAGTAAACATGTTAACGTCCTGCACTGAAGTCCAAGTCGCCTTGCGTTCGTAAAGCTTGCTACAGACGTAACAAATATGCAGTACGGAGAAAACGCCTAATTCAACATCCGAAAGTTGAAGACTTCTGTCCTGCAGACAGGCTCGCTCGTGGTACTTAAGTTTGGTATGTCACTTTGGTAAGCCTGGAAAAAGTTGAACAACTTCTAAGAGAAGTACAGACGACACGAATTGTATTCCATCCATGACAGCTTGCCACTATTTTCTTGACGTCTAGACTTGAATATATGGAAACCTGATCTTCACAAGTCTTAGAATAAATGCAGAATATTGGAAAGGGTCACTGTCTGGATTATAACAGTAACCATAAGAGAGCCAATAGCTTAGGTGCTACAACCAACGCTCAGAGGCCAATAGCAGGGGCGCAGTAACCCTCATAGAGCCAAAGCACAAGTGCTGTAACCCTCAAAGTGTCAATAGCATATTTTCCGCAACTTTCAGAGTCAATAGCCTAGGCTGTAACCTTTGCTGTAACTCTCAGAGGGCCAATAGCACAGGAGCTGTAACCCTCAGAGGGCTAATTGCACAGGTGCTGTGACACTCAGAGGGCCAATAGCACAGGAGCTGTAACCCTCAGAGGGCCAATAGCACAGGAGCTGTAACCCTCAGAGGGCCAATAGCACAGGTGCTGTGACCCTCAGAGGGCCAATAGCACAGGAGCTGTAACCCTCAGAGGGCCAATAGCACAGGAGCTGTAACCCTCAGAGGGCCAATAGCACAGGTGCTGTGACCCTCAGAGGGCCAATAGCACAGGTGCTGTGACCCTCACAGGGCCAATAGCACAGGTGCTGTGACCCTCAGAGGGCCAATAGCACAGGTGCAGCAATCCTGGAAACGGTTCAGGTAACCGCGTAAGCAAATAAACAGATAAGTACACAGATAATTACGCAACGGTTTTATTTTGGCGTTTAGTTGTTATTTATTTCTCTCAGTTTGATTGTTAGCATACGAGTCGTGATTGAATTGTATGTACGTGAGCGTACAGCTGCATATAGGCATATGTGTAAAATTAATACTACGACGTTAACTTCAAGCATATATATAGTTAGTAGGTATCTAAGTACAAGCTACCTTATGTAGCTAGTTCGAACATTACGTATTCTCACTGGCGGGTCTAGCCCCTTCTCGTGGGGGGGAGGAAATGCCATGAATGCCGCCTTGTTATTGATTGTTTCTGTCACTGCCATGCGCCATTTATTTAATTTATTTATATACAAATATTATGAAGACACAAATTAATAATGATCTAATTAATATTGACATAAAATCAATTAATTTTTCACATGTAAATTAGCTGAACAATAGATACAGGGATTAATTGACACACAGTGCATGAAATGGCATATGACAGGTCCTAACACACATGAGATGAACCACGCCTCTAACATATCCTACAGGTGTTCAAAATAAACTGGAGAATGCAAGGAGAGGGAAACACTTATATAGATCTTTCAATATACTGGGAATAGACATGAAAATTTTTGTACACATGACGAGTTCTCAAGAAAACACAAAATGAAGTGAAACAACGGTGACAAATAGCTCTGCTAGATTTTGACTCAATTCATCAGATTTAATCTGCGCAAATGCAATGCGAGGGAACGTTGCATTTGCGCAGGACGCTACCGAAATTCGTGAGAAAGATTTACCAGAGCCAAATTATTAAGCCAGGTGGAAAAACTGTATGTTCCGCCGCCGAGGATGTAATAAAATATGTGTAAACACACATGTTATTAAATCGAACTGCGGGTTAGGGCCACCGGAGAAAAGACCACGTTGGCTACACATCAACCCGCACATTTTTACTAAATTTCCTTTACGTTTGAAACACCAAACCCGCATAAAATCAAACCTGGCATATGATGTTCAGGCACAAATCCTACCCTGAATTTTTAACATCTACATCATCACATCTAACGTTTTTCACCTTTTTTTCTGCGCACGCCTGCGTTTCACAAACTTAAAATTCACACTCTTAACATTACATAGCTTACATTAACATTCAGTGGTCGCTCTCATCGGCATCAGAAATGAGAGACTTAATCGTAGCAGGGAAGAAGGTATGATCACCGTGGGCAAGATCATTACTCTGCGTCCGTCGCCATAAATGAGAGGTGATCACTTATGCACAGATTATTTAAAGAAGGGATGATCATCGTGGGCAAGATCACTACTCGGCGTCCGTCGCTATAAAATGAGAGGTGTTCACTTATGCAAAGATTATTTAAAGAAAGGATGATCACCGTGGGCAAGATCACTACTCGGCGTCCTTCGCTATAAGATGGGAGGTGATCACTTGCAAAACATCACAACAGCACGTTTGGGGAGTAACTTTGGTGTTGGCAAATGTTTATACTGGTCCGTGCGCACTCTACCAATCCACGGCGGGTACAAATGCTGCTGAGACTTGCTTGATCGTTAACCCGACATGGCTCACGCCTAACCGTCAGCTAGACATCGAATCTAACTGATGGGAGCCTCGCGGCCACCCGAAACCCGGGTGCCGGGGTGAAGACTGCCT
>LQNS02278154.1:4992322-5003739 GCA_001587735.2 Parhyale hawaiensis
AACACAGCCCTTGTTATTGCAGGCGAACTTGAGCGTCGCTCTGCAGCACGAGCCCCTGAAGCTGGTACGACCCGAGGATCTGACGAAGCTGTCGCTCATGGAGGATGAGCAGGCCCCTCCCCTGCCTCAGAAGCAGGACCTCGCTCTTACTCACGCTAATGTGTAACCAAACAAAGGGTTGTGGTGGGACGTGTAGGCTTATCCAAAGAAATCCGAAGAGTTGACAAGGGAAGAGTTCCCTAAACGGTAAATTTTAGACAAAAGAAGTAAGGGAAATTGGAGGGCTTTCGCAGAGTTCCGAATGATTGGCCAAAGTTGAACTGGGGTCTTGTGGGAGGTTCTTTTCTTTTGTTGCTGTATTGGTGACCAGTGCATGATGACGCGTGTGTATCTCACGCTTGTTTATGTTAACCCTATATCTATATATTTTGCTCTTTTTGACGATGGTGAAACTGTGCACCTTTTTCTTCTATCCCAGAGTCGGGGAAGAAGCTATTTTCTGTCTTGTAGGGAGAACAAATATACAGTGATCGGTCATATTACCATACTAGCTCAAGCATCTGTTGATGACCCCCATGTGACGTCGTCGAAACGGCAATGAAATGAAGGCGATAATCTTCAGCTCATTGCTACTGACAGGCTACGGAACCTCACCTCTCGTATTTTTTCAGCAGTTGTGAACATAGTTCAGTCTTGATGGTTGCTAAGCAATCTTCACTTATTGCTCATTTTCGCTCTCTACTTTCCTTAATATCGTACTACGACACTGGAAAGAATCTCTCTGATTTCCATTTGAGAACAGAGGGCTCATTGCCATACTGCTTTCCAGACCGTTTTGATGCTTTTATCGTGTTTGGCGAAAAATATGGGTAAATTTGTTGTAGCTATAGCAGTACGGTATGTTATCACCGCAGAGGTTAGGGGTGTTCTTGCATGCATTGCCTTCTATTAACTAACGAACCACTACTAGGGAGCAGAGATAAACAGTTGGCGGTTACATTTCAGTTGGAGTAAGGAGTCGTTGATTCGCGTCTAGTTAATGACGTGTAGTGGAGTAGTCAAGTGGTGGTAATGATTGCGGAGGTGAGAATATGTTTTACCTCTCTATCTACTTCGTGCCTTATTAGCATATCTAAGCTGTCTGTCGCTTCGCTAGCTGTAATGTTGTGGACTCGGCGACATATTGGAAACTTCGCAGAATCGCAGCAACCATTGATTAGTGTTTTATTTGGCCCTAAAAACAGTCCCATGAATTCTGTCATAGAAATTGGAAGAATTTCCATCAAAATTGCCGTCGAATTGTCATGTCATTATTTTCCTCGGCATCTATTTCTGAATAATTTAAACTTACTAGTATACTACAGTGTGTATTAATTTGTAATACGACAGTGATAAAAGTTTCTTTATCCGCTGGATCATTGTTGCGAAAAATACCTATTTTGCGTTACTGCAGTTGTCGCCGGGTTTCACTTTTTTCGCTTTCCTTCGTACTATTTCTTCTTATAAAGCTTGCTTTTTATCTTGTGCCTTTGTTCTAAAACAGAAGTTTCAATATCTCATTGCTTTTTTATCTACAAAAACGTATTATTGGTCACTTGTTTCGCTCACGTATATACTAGTGTGTATGGATATATTTTTATAAATGCTTGCCGTTTGTAGTCGTTTGCATTATTGTTCCGAGTTCAGGTATTATTCTTTGTGTGTTCTCAGCAGACTTACTTAATACTGTCGAGGTTCATAGGTACCCTGCCTACCCTTGCACTTGATTGTATTTTTGATGTACCTAGCTATTCGGTATCGGTCTGAAAACTATAGTTCAAGGGGGGTTTTCAAAGCTATCTTTCTATGGTATTTTCAAAACTAATCTTCACTGATATTTCCAAAGTATTTCTTTAAGTGAATTCTCGAGACAAAGCTATCTTTCGCTATTTAGTTTCATTTTTGGCTGGATATAGTTTGTATAGTTTTGAACGGTTCAATGATAACTCACCAACGTATCCTAGATGGGTATCACTTGCACTCGTACCTTTAACTATGACTTACTATATTCGATATTTTCTTTAAGCCGTTTCCGCACTTGTTGCCTAACCCCTCCCTATTTTCACATCTTGCTCCTGATTAATTCCTCTCTATGTAGTTTCTTCTCTTGCTACTATAAATTTCTCGCTACATAGTTACTACTGCTATGAAATTCAACAATCTCCCATGCAGGCGATGCGATAAGGTTTAACGCGAATAATAGCTGACTTTTTTTTTTTTAATTTCTTTTTCGCATCATACAGCTATGTTTTTTCTCGTACTAACCATGGCTGGCGATAGGGAAAAGTAATTAAAGCACACTTTGTCATTGAGAAATTTTCTGAATTGGAGGGGTAATCAGACTAGTGTGTGTATCCCAAAAAATAGTCGCAGAAAAAATTGATTCTTTTCCCGTTTACTGCACTTCTGCTATTCTCGATTCAATTGTGCTTTACATTGCTCGGCTCTGCAGCAGCATTTCTCCTTTCATAATTAATATCGCGCATTTTCTACGTACTGATCAGTGTGGAGCGTGAGCCGCACCAACAGCTTGTGTTCGTCACTTTCACCACGTGTTGTTCTTTTTCTTGTACTGGCGAGTCTGTAGCGGCGCTGCATAAATGTGTAGACGCTTCTGCGTGTTTTTCGTTTTCTTTCTTTTTTATATTTTCCAGAAAGGGTTTGTAGAAGCGCTACATGTCTCTTCTATGATGTTATTGATGTTCTGATCTTTCCTCTTTTGCTCGGACATACGTGTGTGTCTTTCCCTAGTTTGAGTTTCCACCATCATTAGCGTACAGTAAGTTCTTTTTTAACTACGAAATTAACTTGACATTTACAAATTTTAAAGCTATCTAACCCATACATGCTTTTGGAGATAAACTGGTTTACATATCCAGAGGTGACTCGTACATGTGAAAACCCTCATTATAATAATAATAATAATAATCGTACATGTGTGACGTATCCGCGTCTAGACGATTGAATGCTGGAACAATCTCCTACAGCTGGTGTACATTTCGTTCCTTTTTCAAAGGTTACTGGCACTTTATTGAAACTTGAGCTTGTTATTGTTTATGATGTCTTCTTCATATCTGAGCTTATTCTCAAATTGCTGTTTGTGTGTGTGCGTGTCTAATTATGCTGGGTTTCCAAATCTTTCTCTTCGCATGTTAATCAGAACTAACTGATCTCCATTCGTACAATCTACATTCCTTTGTTTGTTTTTGAACGTTCGTTTCTGTTTCACGACGTGTTCATTGTTTATTAATCTATTCCCCAAATCGTCTTCCAATTTGTCATTGATATGTTCATACAGTTTATTTTTGAGTAGTCAAACTGGCTCATTCGTCGTGTTCTCAAGTACGGAATCCCTTGCACAGGTAGTTCTGGATATAGCTCCCTTTTGGTGTATGCATTTTTATTATTTGGGTACAATATTTTTCTTCCAGATATTCGATACATTTATTCTTGAGTGAAGAGTGCAATATGGAATATCTGGACATAACAATTCTGAAACTAATTAATAAAACAATAAGGGGTTAATGTCGAGGAGTACCTGTACATGGAGCTTAGAGTTAAGGGTAAAATTGCACCGGATCAGTGGACTGAGATAGAAATCAGCGGACCTATGGATATATACACACGTACCAATAATGATTTCCAGTTACACAGTAGCTAGCTACCTGCGTATTTTGGTGTAATTTCATTCGGGTAGAATAGGCCGGCTGACTTACGGCAGTAGAGTAACTCGAACTTTCCAAGCAATGCTGCCCCGGTAATTACGCCGTGTTGCTGTGACAAAACTTTTTTGTTTCTCTCGTCAGGTCGACGAGGTTTTTACTATTTAACATTTTACTTCCCTATCTATCATAAGGTACAATATACTCCACGCTTGTTCAGATCGTATCGTTCGTGGATCTAATGGCGTTCTTTTCAGTATTAACTCGGAGGTGGTTCGTTTCCATGCTCTTTCATTCTGTAAACAGTACACTCCTTGGTCGCTTTATTGTCTGGATTGATGTCTCTTCGGAAGAGCACTGCGCCAATGTCTGAAGTACTTACATGGAATAGTATCATTCCGACGTGGAAGGCGTTATGGTGATTTAATCCTACTAGAAAATTTCTTCTGCCAATCTTTTCGATGTTGCCAACATCACATTATATATTCCGTAGATTCGGTTAAAAGAGAGATGTAGTGACATAGATCCTTACTATATATATACCTTTTATTATCCGCTGTAATACCAATGGTATTGTAGTTAGCTGTTTGTATTATCGATCAATACAATATATATCCTCCCAGCAGTTGTTGTTTCATTGTTGCCTCTTGTCTATTTTTCTAAACGTGCTTTCCTGTCAGGTAGTAGATTCGTTTTGGGTGTGCGCAAGTCGACTCTTCTTAGCATAATCTGGGAGTAGCTGGAACTTGTCGACTTTGAATTTTCGACGTGCTTCCTTAGACAGTTTGGGCAGTATCAACTGTAATCGGTTATAGATTTACCCTTGAAATTCTAATGTGGCGAATCGAATGCTCAAGGTTAAGATCCCAGTGCTTTCTCCGCAGGGGATGTAGCATCTGGCCGCAGTTCCTGCTGAGAAGGTTAGTTTTGTAAAGTTAGGTAGGGTCTCTAAATTTCCTTTCTGTCCCGCGAGGTGGGCCGCCGATCGAGGTGACCGACTTTTTCTGCGGGGCTCTTATCTTCGCCCGTGTGGAGGGCCACAGAAGGGACCGTCCGCACGGGCGCTTCTGTTTTCTTCTCTTTTCGTTCTTCATCTCTTGCCACTTGAGCACAACGTTGTGGTTCCGGCTGTAAGCCGAGTGAATCAATCTTAGATCGCTATTCATTGTCTAAGTTTCAGAAATAGCGGGACAATACCAATATAATAATAATTTTAAGATCCCAGGCAAGTTGAAGCTAGTCAAATCTGTTTTTTTTTTTATCTATGTGGGTAAGTGAAGACGCCCTTTTTCCGCTCGATTGATTCCACGATATTCAATTGAAATTTATTGCTATGGGTTCTGGTTTCGTAGCTAACAGTTCTCACATAGGAGAAAGTAGGAGTAGGAGAAAGTAACTCGAGATAAATTGACATTTTTATTGATTGTCAAATCCAAAACACAAATTTAGCTGTTCAAAAAGTTCAGTACAAAATTGAAAATGCTTCGCCTAAAAAACTTAAGGTGTACGTTAGCCCAAAACAAATCTGACCAAGTACTGCACGACTTTCTACCGATACTCTTGCATTTTCGTGTCTCTTGCCTACTTACACAATAAGAGTGCCGATTACACAAACTTACTATTAGAATCTGCCTATGGCTACAGAACACAACGTCATCAAGACCGCACTTAACAACAATGCGGGTATTTAAACATTTACCTTTTTCAACATTTGTGTCCGGCTGTAAGCCGAGTAAATCATCATGGATCGCTGTTGATAGTCTTAGATTCGGAAATTGCTGGGCAATACCAACTAATAATATAACATTCGTGAGATGATACGCTTAGCTATTAATTGGTTAAACCTTTCAAAATTCTACGGGTTGTTCCCAAGATCGAAGAAAAATGCAGAACGGTAAGGTCAAAAACAGCTAAAGGGAACAAGTTGAGCATTACTGAGTAGTTTAATTAAGCCTGTTTCCACTGTTTTGCTTAAACCATGTTTCCACTATTACGGCGATATCACATAGCCAAAGCCAGGACCTACACTTTAGCATGTCGACAGAAGCGTGTAACCAGGCACCAAAGTGTTGCCACAAAGGCGCAACACGCATGGAAACAGCAAGACCTGAAAGGAGGGAAATAACAGAAAAAATTATCGCTACTACGAGTATGAAAGGGTTCAGGAAGCAAAGTGGGTACAAAGGAAAGACGTTGCTATAGCTCGAGCTATAGCAACCTACAGGTAACCCTGGGGGTAAGGGGAGTAGTGCGGGAAAGAAGAATCGTCAACAGAAATAAATGAAGAGAAGTGGGCACGAAAGAAAGCAATCGGTTCCCGAACAGAGCACGATTCCAAAGAACAAACGCAAGGCGAAGGACCCTGTTGCCCACCCTACAAAATTCGTAGTACCACAACTAAAATATATATACCCCATGTATTAAGCGACAGGACGTGTATTGATAATCAGATATTTTATCCTTAAATCGCAAGAAGAATAAAAAATCCAGTAAACACGATATATAGCAACTCGTTGTACCCACTAAAGTTAACACCTCGTGCAACAACCTGTGATTTGCTGGTGAAGTTCGTATGCTTTTGTAAATTCAAGCCGCTGCCGACTTCATTACGGTGAAGGCAAAGCGACAGACTGGGCACGAAAAACTAAAACTAAGTCAGCGCATAAAAATCTGAAAACAATACCGACAAGTAACATTATTCAATGCTAAGCTACCAAATTACACAACCTTAAATTCGGCAACAGAACATTAACATAGGGTAACAACTTCTGCTTGGTTACTTACCCCTACTTTGGGGTAAATGACCAAGCTTTTCGTACGCATTTAGCAACAAGTTACTCCAGCAGTAGGTAAATGCATTGCTAGTAGTAGCAGCAGAAAATGTCTAGCGTAGCAATACACAATCGCATCGCGCCGCATAGTCCTATAGTAAATGCATTAAATTTATTACATCTGTTTCGTTTACCGACGCTTCAAACGGGATTTTTGACAGGAAGGCCATTTCATGCGAACGCAACCTGGAAGTAATTTCAACCTATGAAAAAAATGGTAAAATAGCCATCCCTCTACTGCATGCGATGACACGATAAATCAGATGAGCATAATAAGAAGCTAAGAAAATCCCTGGGCAAATTTTACTGATCAAACCGTTGTTTCCACGGGAGCAGCTGGAAAGTTAATAGGACTGTTCCCATGGACGGAACTTCACGAAACATTAGTTACCGAACTACAAAAACTAATCTTACAGCAAAGATCGCGGCCATGTGCAGCAATATCCTTGGCGGAAAACACTCATGTTGAACTAAAAAATGTTAAGAAGGCATATGGGTTTAGCGTTTGCCTCTTTCAAATAACTCGTGAGAATAAACTCAAGCACATGAACTATTCATACGAAATAAAACGGGCACGGGAACTATTTGATAGGTAAGTAAACCCCCGGCACGCAAAATACCTATAACTAACAGGAACTTAACACAATGAACACAGGCAGTACAAAAAGTAAGTAGAGATCGTAACAAGGCGGGATGACCGGGTAATATCCCATCAGTCTACAACTCAAGCAATGTACGCATTCAAGAACGGATATAGAAATCTCACTGTAAGACCCAAAATTTGAGAGTCAGTGCATTAAACAAGGGGGTATGTGGATCACTACCTGTATCCAACCATACAATGGTATTTACAGCAATGGCAAAAAAAAAATCCTACATCAAATTCAGGCAACATGAAAGCATACAGATAACATACATGCGATAGTCATTGATGTTATTAGGATTGAGAAATTGAGGTCTTAATCTCAGAAGTGCGTTCATAAGTGAAAAACAATTTCACTGCTGTGTATCATCAATATAAAAATCTGTACAGTACTTCCAAAATATATATATATATAGATAAGATTATAGGGGCTTGCGCCCTCTATTCTGAAAATGCACCTACTGACGTCTTTGTGCGACATGGCGAATATAACAGGCAATCACAAACACTGTGCCATCCACCGGAGAAATAAGAACGAATTTCTTATCTAAATGTTAAAGAAAAGTGTTAAAACGTAATTTTTAAACTTGAAATTTTTTGATACTCTAGATGGCAGAAAAATTTATAAGGAAGAAATCAAATTTTCTTAGAATCCGTTTTATATCTTTGTTGTAAATGTCAAGGTATAAATTTGGTAGGTACTGTTTGTTGTCTACAGGCTTGATTTGCTGTTTAATGTGTCACACACGTTCTTACTAAAATCGTAGTGCAAATAATTACAATTGTAAAACTGTACCTTCGCGTGAAAAAAAGTACAAGAAACAATTCTTGTCAACCACAAAGTTTCCGCGAGATGCAGGCTTACAATGGCAACGGCATCGTTACAGAATAGTTGTTGTTGTTGTTATTATTATGTTATTGAAAGTTTAATTCTCTCTTCTGAGCTATAATAATGATCAATAAAAGCCAGAACTAAAAGATGTATAGTATCGAGACAGGAATACAGTACATGGCTCCCATGCACTGGAATTCGCATACTAGATCACCACGCATGAGTACCCAAAGTGGAAAAGAAGAGGAAGGCCACACAAAAACATCATCGGTAGCAGTACGAAAATGGGAAGAAGGAAGCGCAGTGCCAACGAAATAAAGATGTCCTAAAGGCCTAACTCAAGCTCAGGTAACCTACAGGCAAAACTTTTATTTCTACAACGTATAAAAAAGTAAATTGGTCTACTAGAAAAGTTGTAGGTACAAAATAATACAAAAAAACGGGCATGAAAGTTGAAAAACTTCCCGTCTTTTAAGGCGGCCAAGCCGAACAAATGAAGGAAAATGCATCTCGTACAGCATGTGAGCCGGGGAGAATTATGTCTCTAAGTATTTATAATACTCATAACACTTTTTTATTATTGTAGTTTTAAGCGATCGCATCCCGACATCTGCAGAATAACAAATACTTCAGTGTCGATCAATGTACGATACTTGAAAGCTGAAAACCTTCAAGCCATATTTTTTTCAAGGCGTGCTAGATGAATATATTTATATAACAATAGATATTTCTTTAAATACCTGAGCTTAACAAGACATTCTTATAAGATTTAAGAAGAGTTTCTAAGTAGTAACAAATATATAGCTATAATTAGCTGGACAATTGTTTAAAAAATGACGTGGGTGAGACCGAAACGTGTCACTGCCTATTTAGAAAGACACTGCATAGCCACACTATGAACAATATTAGATACTCTATACTACAGTAATTAGGACCTATTGAACTATTTTCTGAGAAAAATGCATTCAAAATATACCTATATATTTGTAACAATTGTAACATCACATCCAGTTGAACCAATGGGAAACTCCGTTAAAATTTATATAGGTATTTAAAGGTCTACCCTTAATATCAAATCCTGGTACTATACATTCCAGTTACGAAACTTTGCTAACAGAAGTATTGAATTACTTAATCCTTAGACTCTAATAAATCCTGCTATTTAATTTCACATGAAAAGATCGATAGATGGAAGTAGAGAGTGTTAAGGCACAGAATCGTAAAAGTGTTGTGTAGAATTTTGTCCGCATACAAAGCCAGCAAAATACCATGCCAACCGTTTAGTGCACGTACAGACCCAGTGGACTCTTAAGCGCTGTCTCCAGTCATAAGAGGCCTCCTGTTGACCAAGCCGCAATCAATATTATTATACATATGCATATTCGCAGGCAAATTGAGTCGCAGTACTATAATTTTCAAACGATGATATCGTAAAGTTAAAATACAGGAGTCTCCTTACGTTCTTCAATTTATTTTCTGTAGAAGAACATCACGTCAAGCGTGTTATAAGTAGTCAATGAAAACAATTCGGGTATTATTATTATAATAGGGGGTTGGGTTACTAGCTAGCGCCGCAGGCATACAACAATTAGGGCACATAAAATGGTCCGGAAATGTACAGCAACCAAATTCTCACTCGGTCATAATATAGAGACATTTCACAAAATTAATTTTCAGGACGGAGGACAAGGCACCCAGAGCATCAGAACTTCGCCGCACAGCGTCATTAGCATCAATTACCGCACCTACTTCGATGAAAATTCTTTCTTTCCTTCTTCAAATTCACGTATCAAAAAATCCTTAACCTTTTCGTTCCCAAAAAATTAGCTCTTGCTATGAGGTTCTAAAAGCAGCTAGTAAGAGACACTCCCATTGTAGTCACTTGAGTTTCACCTCCCGTTTTATTCAGTCGTAAATAAAATACAAGCACTGACTTCAGACGGGTTGTCCAAATTTTGAGAGCGAGAAACAACGCGCTGGTTTCAATAATGAAAATTTTGATGCGGGAACTGGAGTTCCCGTCGGGAAGGAAAGGATTAACGCTTCATCGTTCAACTAAAAACAGTTTCCGTTAGGTATCTAGTATTATTGAAAGAGCCTGTTCGGGCTACTTGTTTGATAAAGAGTTAAGCCTAACGCCAGAAGCCGCTCCCTAGTCTAAGATAATATTACACAGAGCTGTGCAGCTCCCTTGCTAAAATTCTAGCTACGAGTTACCGACCTTACACTAGTTAGGTTAATATCAGAGGACTTATGAGCATAAAATAAAGCATCTGTGTCTGTCTAACCTAGTGACTAGAGTCCGCCGTAAGTCTACTTAAGATTACTCGAGAGATGTTGTCTTAAACGGTGGAAACTGGTGACGTACAGAGGAGCTTTGGTCTTCACGGATTCTCTTTCCACGTTGCCACCAAAACCTGCGGAGGGAAATATCGTAGAATTAATAAAGAGTATATTACATTAGTTCGCTACAGAGAGCTACTATGCAAGAACATTCTGTTACTGTTACTCTTACTCAGACTGTGCTGTTTCGCTACTCGAGTTCTTTTTCCTATTGCATTCCTATGAAAGAAAAAGCCATCTCACGATTGACCGAGATCTTTCCTTTCTTCATTAATAAGTAGAAAAAATAGTAAAAACTTTGGACTGGCTCTCGTAAATACCGAAAAAACTAAAGCTGGTAAGAATGCTGGCAAGTGAATGTACTGGCAACAGCAACAAATGACTCTGGACTTATCATTAAAGCAATGGTTGCGTTAAGTGCTGCTTTCAAAAACATAAAAAACATGGGGCAGCCATTACTGTAGCCTCCACAATAAATTCTAAATCGGTACAGCAGACGTGCGGCAAGTGCTGCCGCCAGGAAACTCGCAATAGATTCGGAATTGTTGATATTGGCCCGATGCTCTTGTTAACGCAGACTAACCTCAAATGAAATCCCGGCTTAGAAACCGCTTTTTAACACGAAAAAAATATCAAGTCTACTTTGAAACCAATGTGCCTTAATTTCAAAATTTAGGTTCAAGCCGTGTCGCTAATACATTATTCGTTTAACCACTGTATCCGCCAGAGCGTCGGACCCGCACTATGACGATTACAAGCAAGAGGGCTTCACATTATCTTAATGGAATATCAGAGGAAGGTTACAAAAAATACCACGAGCAGGAGTAGGAAACAGGAAGAGGCGAGGTAGGCGTAGGCCTAGCTGAAGTGAAGGCAACCTACGGGATCCCCTCGGGGTCCTGTAATGACGTAATACCAGCAACTCACCAATAAAAGCCTGAGCAGGTGGGCAGGCCTCCATGTCGGTAACACCATCGCCCACCATCACCACACAGTCGTAGCCACGGCTGCTCTGCAGCGTTGCCACCACCTCGGCCTTGCCACCTGACCTGCTGGTGGGCTGCGAC
>LQNS02278154.1:5014354-5035545 GCA_001587735.2 Parhyale hawaiensis
AGACTTTGTACCCAGAGTAGTCTACATACAATCTAGTGTAGAGGAGAGGGGTTGAGGAAGAAGAAGCAGCAGCAGCTAAGAGCACTAAATGCGGTCAAGAACGGCAAGTATTAAGGCATAATAGCAGCAGCAACACAGGCGCAGGAAAGTGAACGGCCTAATACGGGTCACACGGAGAAAGTTGCTCTTAAAAATTGCTTAGCATAGAACGCAAAGTTCACGTTTGCCAGCAATGCATGTGAGCTCAATTACAGGCACTGAAGATAGCATTAACTGGACAGGCGTTGGCTTTACTCAGTCGCTAAATTGACGGTAATTTGAGACCCAATCATCAAATAAAATCACAGCGCCAGAAAATGTCGCTACTCTACTTCGTAGAGAAATAAATTTCTTCGCATTATCTGTATCCTATACGTCTGTCAGGAGGGACGCCGCTTCTTATATTATAAAGCTGCTGTACAATGCAGACTACTTTTTATATTACAGAGCTGCTATACAAACTCGACACTTTAATTAACCTTATTAGGACAACGGTCCTCCCTAAAGGACGCTTTAAGTAATACTATATTCCTTCATGAAACAGACATTTAAGTTGGTCCTTAAAATTACTCGACTTGTAACAACAACCACCAAAACGGCCGACAAGTTTGTGATTTTTCCAAAACCACAAATGAGTGAACGACTTGGAAGAAGCCACACCATGTTTGAGCGAGACGATCCCAAGTCGGCGTACAAGCAGCTGCAGTAAAAATAAATAACCTTACCCATTTCCACACAAAATGGTCCACCGTCAGACACAGACTGTACAAGTCCTAGAGAGGATCGCTCCCGCCAATAACAGATAACAAAGACGGTATCCTTCAATATATATTTGCTTAGCCAATAAACTGAAGGCTACACACCAGGGCCACAGGATGCGGTACCACCACAGTACACCGTTGGACAGTGTCTGATTATACCTTACCATTGTGTCTACATGGTCCGGGCGGCCTAAGGTCCAGTCTTGTGTAACTCCCAGAAAATTATGTGCATATACGTGCAACGTGTAATTTAGGTTACGTCACTACCGCATGTATTCAATGGATGTGAGACAGACGATCTAATCTATTTAGGTGACGTAAACGTCACCAGACCAGAAAAAAATGAATTTCGAATTGTTTCGGATGACCCGCTCCTGCAATATCGATCATTGTAGTTTGGCACCGTTTTGAATAAACTGAAATTGGTCTTGAAAACAGTATTTCTGTTTTATCGATATGATGATAATTTAATCATCACTTCCTTGCGACATTCCTAGTAGCTCCTGTAATTTCATGGAGATCCATCCATAACTTTTTTTAATTTTGTAGCTGACAGACCAACAAACATCGAAACAGACAGAAACGCCAACAAAAAACTTCCTTGGCGAAGGTAACAAACGTAACAGCTTGTTGTACCTATATTACGTGCTAACGAATTGACAATGCATTTTTAATTTCATACGGGCACTTAAACGCATCACATACATTTACGGCGTTGTATGGATACTGCACGAAACAGAGGATGCACACAACTACGCTGACAATTGATAGGCAATTTGAGAGATCATCGAGGTTCTGCTGCATGGCAGTTCAGCCAAACTTGGCGTCGCTTACATCGGTGAAAGGAATGAACGGAATAGGGACGGTGTAGAATATACAGCTCAATCTTACTCTATTGCACTAGCTCATCTGAGTCACTAAATCCTCAATCGTATAACAGCAATCATCACCAGAGACCAAAGCCCTTAATTAGTTACGCAATTCTGGCCAGATACTTTTGCTCTCGTACCACACCATGCCCGCAGTACCAACATCACATCTTTACCCTTTATGCATCTTAGTCACGCAGCGACCTGGCTACTGCAGGCATCGGTGGTACCCATGCGACGGAAAGAATACGCATACCTAGAACTATATCAGTGACGTAAGCGGATGAAAATACGAATACACGGATAACATATCAATAAAAAGATGTCGGGATATTACGTCGGACGGATGTGAGAAGGGCACTGATAGCAGCCCCAGAAATGCTGCTGACGCATAGAAGTTTCATGACGTATACAGGACGGCGTTACGTCGAGAGCTCAAGAGATAAAGAAATTACATAAGCGACCGGAGGTAGCAACTAGGCAGCAAACTACCGAGTTAAAACGGCTTCTGAGAAGACAGGGCGAACCCTATGAGTTTTCCTGAGCGTTCTGACTCTTAAGAAAATGGGGCTGAAATTCCGATATTCACCTTTTGATGCATCTAACTTGCGTTTTACAGCGCCGTATAAAACACTGGAAATCGATACGAACAGTACAGTAATACCTACTAGGGTTTCAAGTCTCAGAGCCCTTACAGCCGACTGGGTCCCAACGGATAACGAAGTTACGAGTAGTGCTGTTTCTACAATAATTAGAACAATAGATGATTAAGGAAAATAAGAGCAGTATTCTTCACGTCACCGACAGGACAGATCAAGCACGGCTACACTTTAGAATATAATGAGAGTTAATAATAAACTGCTACTGCCAAACGGGGTGACGGCGACCATTGTGCAACGCGGTCTACATGCACTTCCTGTGCCTTCTTTGTCCTCCGTAAAACGAGTTTACAAATCCGTACACGAATCAGGGTTGCACCAGCGTCATAATCATGGATGGTTGAGTCACTTGAGTCGACGGTTCGTATGCTCTGTGTACTTCTCGGTCTAACCATAGTAACACCAGGCTGTAATATGGAAACAAAATCATAATGGTTTACGGCCTTATTATTTTGACACGCATGTTCATGTTCTATAGTATTCCTATACGGGAAAAGTCTTTTGTAACACAGCCTGGTATAAACAAGGTTAACCCTCTAATTCCTGAAAAAATATCAGTCTTCATAATGATAGCACTTTCTGGAAGGGGGCGGAAAATCCCTATCGGCATTAACCTTACAAGGATTATCGGCTCTCACATGACGATCACGGGTTGCATCTTCAGTGAGCCATAACGGGGTTAAAGGGCTTTAATCCAAGCTGGGCGCAGCGCTATGATTGAAATTTCAAACTTTTAGATTTCCGCGCCCTGAAGCGATGTCTGGCAACGTTACCTACCGCCCAAGGAACTTCGGCCGTTATCGAACCATAACATGTCACGCATGCATGACCTGCGCCCCTTTTAGGAGCAAAAGGCCGCACTATTACGAAAACTTCAGGCACGGGTGAAAATCAAACCATTTCATTTTCGTAGAAACTGAAAGCGCTGCAGGGCCGCTAACCGTAAAACCTCCAGCAAACGGGGTTCGGACAGCTGGTCGTAACGCCTAAAATAGGCGGGGAAAGCATGGCATAAATAAGTACGGGCGCAGGACCAGCCCAGCTCCAATTTCAGCCAATTAAGCTGGCGAAATATAAAGAGCTTATTGCGATTTCTCGCAGACTATAATTATTTTCTTCTCTCCAAACTTTCAAGTTATTTGCATCTGGTAATAAAATCAAGTCATGCCAGTAACAACAAAAAGGCCTGCGTGGTGTCTTGGGGAACCAATTTGGAGAAATCGGAGAGATAGAAAAAAAAACAAGGGCATTGGTCCTTTCCAGGAAAGGTAGCTCGGGGTACGACACATGGCCCGGTAACTGGACAAGCCAATATAACGAATCTGCACAATAGGATGCTGAGCCGAATATTGTGCAATTAATTGTGCTTCTACCGCGGTCAAAAATTCTGGTTGGGAAAGCACGAAGAAGCGGAAAAACAATGTTAAACGAATACGACCAATTTAACTTTTAACGTCTACGTGTATAGTTAGTTCAGACTTACAACGACCTGTCGTCAGTGTCACATGAATATTATACGGAAGTCACCGAAAGATTTGTTTCAATTCGTACTTTTTGACACCATTTCGACTGCACGGACGTAGTCAAAACTCAAACGACAAACAATATTGAAAAAGAAAATAACTACGTACAGTACTTGAAAACCCGGTGATCCAATGACGGCAAAAAAATGCATTCACAATCATAGATCTGCTGAACCTGACGATGCCACTGCCAGTCCAGAATAAAAACTATAGTACGGCTGATTTCACGTGGGCATACCATTACCCGGCACGGCCTCTGAACCCCTGCTGTCAACAAAAAAAAAAAATAATATAAAAATCTAACATTGGCATCACTGTCACAGCCTACGGAGGAGCTGAAAGGATAGCTTGTCTTCACGGCGTTTGTGTATCTATCCTTCCTCATCTCTTCTTGTGCACAGAGTTGAGTTCACAGACCTAAGTTTCAAATAATTTCGTTCCCATGGCAATTAATTTGTATTTTGCATGCCACGTCCGGTCAACTGAAATGGGATTTCTCGGGTTGCGGGCTTAAAGGTCCCGACCTACGTCAGCTCTAGTTTTGTTTTCTGTCAACTTGACCTCTCTCTTTGTTCTCATTTGCTCTTCAAAGATCGAACCGAACGCAAATCTCACGTTGTACTGACACAGTATCTTTCTTGTTCTCTTTAATCTCATGCGTGTTGTTTCGAAGTTAAAACTTTCCTCTATCATATCTCGACATAGCTAGACCGTAGCTCACAACATGCAAATGTAAAAATATGACAGTAATTATTATAGGAGTAGCTATATATGATATAATTCTTACTGCCTGCTATTCAGGTTTTCGATTACACAGACGTCACACGCAACAGAAAACTAAATATGTAGGCAATAAATCTATTTTGCACTGGTAGTGCGATTGCAATCCAGATCATCGTTAGCAACGACACTGTGTATAAGAGCGGCAGATTCGTAATCCAACGTAAACAGGAATACATCACAACACAAAACTCCGAAAGCTATATTGCAAATTTTTATCGGTAGATGGTGGATAAAGGTATTATAAGAAGATTTAAGACTCCCTAAATAAGTACTAAGCTCTTCTAAGAGAAGAAAAGGAAGGGACATATAGTATGTCGACAGAAAAACGGGGAACCCATAGACGAAGGTGTTCCCACACAGGATCAACGCGCATGGGAACAGCAAGTCGGGAAAGAAGAGGAGGAACAGACAACAGTAAGATCAGTAGGAGTATGAAAGTAGAAGGAAGCAAAGTGGACACGAAAGACAGCCGTCCCGAAGGCCTAGCTAATCTGCTCAAACCTACTCAAACCCCCTGGGGGCGCTACTCCCCATAACATAGGATGGGCGAACCTAACTAACCTAACCCTATGGCCAATGGCCCATCCTATGACCCCGGAGGGGAGATGGTGGGTAAAACGACTGCAAAAAACACACACAAAAATAGTGTCGTAGTAATATTCTGACACGCAACCTCGTCGTATGAAGAGGGCAATTTTCTAGATGAGGGAGTTCCCCAGCCGAAGCCCTGGAGGACCATATAATTGACACACTGAAACCGCACGAACAGAAATCACCAGCAACGTTCGGGAACTCCATGACAAGGAGGTGCGAACCCCATTTCGCGTTTCAACATATACTGTATCTCTGTAATTACGAACTTTAAGGAAGCTGATACCCGAACTTCAACATGATAATATTGTTACTTAGGCTTCCGTGTCCAATAGGTATTTAGTCCGTTATCTAACAAGAGTTGTTAATTTACGAATACAAATAGTGTAATATAGTCGTCTACGGCTAGCTTGCCAGTTGCTTTACGTGTATAACTTCTCGAAAGTGCCGCAAAGCACAAGCCAGTCACTTTACTGTCGGACATGGTGAGTAGCTATTATAGACTACAATCTGACCATTTTATCAAGGCAGCACGTAGTCAATTCCTCTATTGCGGTGCCAATTCTGTGGGTATTTCTGAGATTTCTCTACAAACAGCTAGGTAGTGGGCGGAGCTAAGATATAGGCCGAACAAAATCTCAGAAATGCCCATAGAATCGACAACGCAATAGAGGAATTTGACCACGGCCGAACTGCCTTGACAAAATAGTCAGATTAAAATCATATTGGTCAGTGGAACACTCTCAAGTGCAGTTGGAAATGTGTTGTGTTAGCAATACCTGGTTTCAACAAATACACCAGAGCAACTTCTTTAAAGAGGAATTTCAATGACGTTAAATGCGCCTCATCAAAACAAGCATCAAAGATGCCAGCTATCAAAATGACCCTGAAGAAGATAATTGGATTTGACGGGTGACAAGAGTCTGACCGACAAGCCCATTTGAAGATAGGAGCCTCCGTTCCCATGGCATTAACTTTGATCCAAAGGGAGGAAGAAGAAAAAAGAAACTTATCTCTGTGGTTAAGGGATAAGCGGATCACCTGTCAATCATCGGGCATGTCGTAAGAGACAAGTCATCTAGGACCTGCCCTGGGGGCTTGAAGGGCTCGATATTTATGTGCACAAGTTTTACCTCCCAAGGGCAGGACGAAATGTTAGCCTATTGGTGGCGGTCACTCTCCTAGAGATAGAGAATTCGATTTTAACAGCATACAGAAAGTAATTTACTTCGTGCATTAAAAGTAACCAGCTCAGGAGTAACAGGTATGGTAACTGTTCCAAACTTGTTGCATTGACCGCTAGCAGCGGGGTGATAGTAAAATTCTCTCAAATGCAGCAAGGAGTGGGGCAGTAAAACCCTCTGCACTTCACGCATGCTTCCCACTACCTAGTCCCTTCAGGACTTCTGGTCCGATCAAGGCGCGGCCCGGCTATTAAATAGTGCATGGAAACACAGTCAGACACCTACAGATATCGAAAAACCTCGCCTCATTTCATCATGTGGTCAGAGGGTGGTGCTAAGACTTCACCCCTGGGGTGGTTAACCAACAATAACAAAGGTAGGCAAGCAGCATATCAAGAGTAGTAACTAGAAACCCGTGCACAAAGGCGTTGCCTCGTTATGTAAGAGGAGGAAGAGCAAAATTAGTTCACTATTACAAGAAACATCACAGCTTTACGATTTCACAATTACAAGAAACATCACAGCTCTATGATTTCACAATTACAAGAAACATCACAGCTATATGATTTCACAATTACAAGAAACATCACAGCTCTATGATTTTCTTATGGACTTCCCAAACGCAATGATTAGAGTAGCGTTACAACAGTCCCTGGTTACGATGCACCTATTAGGCTCAGTTACAGTCGGACACTTTTAGGGGACACGATGCAGAGTGGAGAAACTGGCTATAGGCCCAGAGGTGCCTCAAAACAGGCCCATCTGGATAAGAAAATGAATTGAAGTTCGTAGTAGACGGACATTTTGGGGGTCCAAGTAGTCCGAATCGGAAACTGACTGAAACCAGGATTCGGAATCGCACTTGGTTCAACCGACTCCGCAGCCCTTGTTGCTATAGCAGTAACGCAAGTTTTTGAAGCGTATCTCAAATTTCAACACGCACTACCTAGCATTAGCGGCCGGGGCAGTACAGCAGGTGTGAGGATCCGTGGACAAACTTTCCAAACGCGAACCTGTCGTTTTCCTGCCCTGGCGGGCGTGGAGAAGCAAGCAACATATACAATTCTCGTCACTCCAAATTGGGCAAGTGCCCGAGGCTAAACGGACCATAGATGGCGCAGGCCGCTCCGAGGAAGGCTCGAGGTATGTACCGGACACTAAGAACATCTGTAAACGCTCTAATCCTACCATTTTGGATAAGGTAATTGATGGGGCCTCCGAAATAAAAACCTGAAGGATTGGTCAAGTTAGTACGAGGGCAAAAAATAAAATAAAAAAAAATAAGTAACCACACACAAGCTTTTTACAACACCCGTAGCCATTTTGCTACATGGACGAAGTGTGTGACAGAGACCTCAACTATTGTGTACATATAATATATAAAACCCCATTAAGACCAGTGTAGGTGTACTTCATAAACACTCAAAACCATGTAATTCCGATGAGACACTAACGTTTTCATTGGTCCATATAGGACCAACCCTATCTTAACCCTTTCTTTAATGTCATGACATGTATGGTACACTTCACATGTTATTCCTACGAGAGGAGTAAATTCCCGAGGAAAGAGTTAACCAGGATGTGCCACTATACTGCACATGCTTTCGTCGCCGTAAGACTACGGGGAAACAAAGAACCATTGTTGCAGCTAAACAACAGTCTGGTCAAAATAGGGTAAGGGTTAACGCTTTAACGTAAACTAACCCTAAACATCCAGTCAATTTTCTTGGAAATATGGACTCTTCACAAGCTCTCACGCAATTGTTAGTCACGCAGCTAACGAAGATCGCGCCTATGTTAGCNTGCAGTTAAATAACAGTCTGGTCAAAATAGGGTAAGGGTTAACGCTTTAACGTAAACTAACCCTAAACATCCAGTCAATTTTCTTGGAAATATGGACTCTTCACAAGCTCTCACGCAATTGTTAGTCACGCAGCTAACGAAGATCCCGCCTATGCTAGCTCAAATCGGTACAATAAAGAAATTTTTAGTGTATTTAAGTAAAAATCAATACCTAGGCGCGAAATTTTAAAGAAAAGTATATTTGCTATGTTCTGGGTCCACGCAAAGTATTGGGTAAAATGTAGTATAACAGCTAGATACACCCGGGCTCTCTAAAATCGTAACACTATAGCAACTCGAGTCAAGCATGCGTGAGGTTTTATTTCGAATTTGCTTACGCTACACTACATCGCTAGATGCGGGTTTTCTCCGATAACAACACAACAGCAGAAAGAAGCACTCAGAGCAAAATGATGTACCTACCTACCATGAGCAAGACAGGGTTTAACCAAGGCCCTCTAGACATTTCTTTGAGGCCTCGGTTAAGCTCTCAAACGACATGAAAATTTACTCAACGAATTTCACTAGGCGAGTCTTCCAAGTCTTGGTATGTAGCTACTACTGATCTGATGTACGGTACCAACTACTGGGAGGAATGCAATCTTGTGATCATCTCAGATGAGTTAATATTTATCGAGTTTTTATACAGAAATAATGACGATTTTGGAGATGTTACAAGGAAACGAACTTTTGGGACGGTATTCTCATGTCTGATGGTGATTCTATGGTAAAAAGTGTTATTGCTGCAGCAGGAACCAAATCTGCTTTAGGGCGCCGGATGGACCAAGTCCGACGTCAAACGAGAATCCGACTTATTGGAGCCAAAAATTTCTACTCCTACCCCACATCTTGACAAAATTGGCCCATTTTCACTGTTTTCGGCTTCTGGGATAAGCGAGGGTATGACTCCCGACTGTTCGCCCTACGATATCCGACTAGTGCGGAGTATGAAGCCCTGTCTTCCAGTGTTCACACGGCCCCGCGTGGGTAAACAGGAACGATTGAACTCTTCATAGGAGTTTTACTTGCTGCTATGCCAATAAGGATTGGTGATGATCAACTGTGCAGCTCATGCCATAGAAGTTTATTATTACATTACAGTGTATTAGTCTTGGCACGGGTCAAAAGTTCACATTAAGGTCGTGGTGAAAATAAAATTTCTCACATATGGCGGTTCCTCCGATAATTCCCTTTGAGGGAAAGAAAACGATGTTGCCTAACTAATGTTTCATGAGTAACTGACGTACTGGAAGTCTCCAAGGCAATGCCAGCATCATGCTTACTGCTCTACACCGTTAGGCATATCAATAATCCCCTGTCTAACTACCTAACTATCCAACATGCCAAATGGCAAGTTGGTAACTGACCAAAAGAAGTCACAGTCATTGCGCATATTAGGAAAATATACACTGGATAGCTTCATAGAATACATACATGTTACTGAGAGTACCCAGACGAGGTCAACAAGCTATAGCGCCCACCCCCACATCTCCTGGCAGTTATGCAAATATGAACAAGTCCCTTAGCATTGAGACTCAGACGATGCATCAAAATACCAATATCCAAATTTGCATATGAATTGGTCACACAATTTTTTTTTAGTCACCAGCAATTCGCAACAAGGATACTAAAGAATTAGGGCTACAATAATCCTGCCTAAGCCAATAAAACAGTAGGTTATAACAATAAAAATTGCCACTATAATAGTTTTAGCTTCAATATAATGTAGCCACTTCAAAGCAAGGCTGTCTCAAGGTTGCTGCTGCATTATACCGACCAAGGCCCAATAACATTATCACTACCTAGCCTATTTCCTTTGTACAAAGTTACCAAGAGTCCACCTTTGAATAATTTAGCAATGCACAGCTGCAATTTACCACAGACTATTAAGTTAGCCGAAGAACTTTTAAGACGCCCTTATGCCTACTAGGGACTACTGATTGCAGCAACAGCTGCAGATCAAGATAAAGTCAAGAATAAATTGGCCAAGGGATTATTGAGGCTCCCCTGAGCTTGGTAGGAGCAATTAATAAGCCAACTGCAGCCAGGCACCTGCATTAGAGAGCAACAACATGATAGTTATCGATTGCACCAATAAAACGTAGCAAATAGTACCTATTGTATCAAGAGTGTAGAGCTTAGATAACAAACAGTGTGAAGTCTAAGTGTGTAAAAGAATTCATCAAAGTCATGTAAGGCAGCGGTGGGAGACAAGCCTAGCACCAATAATATGTATAATAGCTAAAATATGACAGAAAGAATAAATATGCTACAATGTTTGTAGCTATAGAGTTTGAGTAATATGATCTAGTGCCCCTGTATTTTATGTGCATCTCATGAACATAGTCAGGATTTCTGCAGGCTGAAGTTTAAATTAAAATACTGGGGTAAATCTTCATTTGCTAAAATGAAATAAACCTGAATGTAGGATATGATATCAGGATTTCCTTGGCAGCTAGCCTACTGTAAATTTGATCAAATACCAGCAACTACCCAACTGGGGAACAGCAACTAGCAAAAGTGGAAGAAAATAGATATTATTAATATAACTAAAGTGCTCATGATGTTTGGCATAAAGGCTTGCATTATTATAATATTAAATAGTTTAAGCCTGCATTTTTATTGCAATGGCAATCCAACAGACAAGAAATATGGGAATCTAGTATATGGACAGAAATGAACTAATGTATGAAGGTGCCCCCATACAGGATCAACATAGCTACATGGGAACAGTAAGTCAGCAAAGAAGAGAAAGAACAGAACAAAGCATCAACAGGAGTATGGAAATGGAAGGAAACAAAGTGGGCACAAAGATAGAAATCATGACCTGCAGGCCTGTGAAGTTGCAGATTAATGGTTCTTGCAGCACATATGAGATTCTCAGACATTAGACACACTACTTAGCAGAGTGGAATTAGTTCATTCCTTATGAAAGCCTCACAGCTTAGACCTATGATAAATATACCTACCATAAATTTCACAAGCTCACCCTTGAATTTAACTCTCTCAAATGGAATCTTGATTATTGGACCATAAGTGCTACTTTGATGTCAGATATATTTTTCTGATATGCTATTGGTGCAAGGTTTGTAGCAATCACCAGAACAGAATGGTTTAAAAAACATGCAGAAATCTGACATTAATAAGTTTGCTGTGGGAAGAAGAGCAGTCAGTCAATACTGATGTTACAAAATTAACTCCATAATTTTATTCACACATGAATAGATGGTAAAATAAAGAAAAATTAGGGTTAGAAAAAAATTAATACTTATAACAAAATAATTAATATTTACAGGTAACTAAAACTGGTGAGATCAGCAAAAATGTCAAGTACCTACTGTGAATTTCTATCTCATACCACAATCTCTCTTATATTACTTACAATTACTTGTTGGATTTCCAAAAGTTAGGCTGCAAAAAATATTTACACTATGAGTTAGAACACATAAAATATGTTTGTGTAGCTAACATATGCTAGGTTACTAATTAATGATACTATCATAACATTAGCAAGTACAGGTAGGCCTATAATGAAACATGCCAAGCAATTGACAAGATCTCCACATTAAAAAGAAAGTGCTTATTGTTGTAAATAATAGCTAGGTACCAACTTATCTTATTATAGAAGAAGTGATGAAGTTATAAATAGCATTTTCAAATTATTTTTTCAATAGGTTCTAGCACACAACAGTTATTTATAAAATATGTGGTAATTACCAAATTGCCAAAGTAACCCTATTTCTGAACCTATCAAATAATAGCAGTTTGTTCGGAAATAGGGTTAGTTCGGCAATTGGGTAATTACCCTAGTTTAAATACAATCAATGCTAGGAAAAAATGCAGTGTTTAATACAATCCTTAATAAACATTTAATAACTTGTGCTACAATGTATCATGCTTATCAAGAGTCAAAATAAGTTTAATTTTTACCAAAATAATTTCAACTTCTTAAACACTTACAACTGCAGAACAGTTGACATATCATTTCAAGTGCTTATACACTGATAATGCATACCTAATTCTATAATTTCAAAACATAACTGTAACACAAATGCAATGTAGGCCAATGTGTTACACCATAGGCCCCTAGAGGTCACTTAGGCTAACCCTATCTTTTCTTTCAAGAATTTACCTTTCTCGTAAATGTAACACTACTGTAAATAAAGAGAAAAATATGCTACAGCACGAAAAAAAAGGTTAATTACAAAAAGAAAAAAACCTTAGCAGTCAGTACGACACCGCTTGACATGAGTGCAAATGCTAAGCAACAGCTGGATGAATAACAAATAAAATATCAGGGATATACACATCGAGAGAATACTCACAGTAGTGATGGAGTCTGGTAGGATTTTCGAGTTCAACACGAGGCATTTTGATAGACGGAGTATCGCGCTTAATTAGAATAAAACTTAGAAGACGTTGTGCAGCTAACAAGGTAGTAGCTGGTGATAACCTCATCCAACGACGTCTGCTACGGTTCTGTTTGTTGTGTCTGAGTTGCATCGGCTTTAGAAGTCAGCTGGGCAGCCAGTGAAAGCTTAGGGTAACTTTGCCATTCATAAACACGACACAGGGTAAAAATTTCACTTCTCATCCTTTGTTTATAAAACTGATATCAGAATGAGTTTAGATATGCTAAGTTATTAAACATAAACGTTTTTACCTCCTCAGCATAACCTTAAGCTGATGTATGATGTTCGGTAATGGTTTTGTCGTTTGTGTGTGGATTGTACATACCAACGACAGGAAGGGTAGGAAGGACATCAATGTGATGCGTGATTCAAGATATGGGGCAACATTGATCCTAAAACGATATTCACAACTATCTATGGGAGATTTAAAAAGTAGATTACACTGTGAAGCAGTTTTAGATAAACAGGAAGTAAAATGTGGCGCGTTGAAACTGGAGGCTCGTAACGATGTGAATTCAGTATGTAATGACAAAGGCGTAGCGTGTTACACTTCCATCTTCTTCATTATGAAACCCTATTCAAATTCTAACGTTATATCAGTCGATAATCACATCATACTATCATTAGAGTGCGTTGTTTTTTTACAAAGAGAAAATGGCAACACACGACTACAAGACGAACAGCAAAAGGTACAAAGCCCAACCAACATCGGGTGTGCTCTCTTAGCGTAACTGCTGGCAGAATTACCCTAACTTGATGTTTGCCATATTTGTAAGAGCAGAGTGCTGATCAGCTGGGAGCATATTTCCGTTGGGTTGCTCTGTCTCTCATTCTAAAAAGAGGGAAGCCCACTTAATTGGTGTCTCATTGCACCAATCGGAAAATCAATTGTATCAATGATAATTTTGCTCAGGTGGACACGTATCTGAACACGTGAACGCGGGTCGGAGAAGTATGGAGTGGAATTTTCCGAGCCATACGTTCAACAGAGACTTGCGTGTTGAAGCAAGCATTTGATAATTAACAAGAGAAGTTCACTCCCCCTCGGAGAAGAACAAAGGCTGCGACCTACATTCAAAAAGGCAGAATCATTCTGTTACTTCTGTAGTATATTGCATGCCACTACGCCCACGAACTCACTAAAACGCTGTTAGCTGAAATAGCAGGGAAGAGAAAAAAGGAATTAGCCTATCTGTACTCGCTGCCGGTTACTCTATGCAGAAGATTGGTAAAAAAAATTTAGAGTACAGAGAAAACACATGAGTTGGCTCCTGTTTTTCTTCGGTTGCTTGTTTCTGGGTTTGACTATCTGCTTTCTTGGTTAGCCTATTGATGTGCCTACGCATGTTTATTACCAGTAGCGGCTCCTGCCGTTTTAGGTGGGGCCTACCGTATATATTTTTGAATAAATTACTCATAAACTAGCGCGTTCATGAAATCAACGAAGTACTCATTCGCAAATCGTCTTCGGCGGCTGCCAGTAAGCGATTAAAACTAAAAATTGTATAACTTACTAGAAAACAAAAAATTATCTACATGCTATGAAGCAGCTATTAGTTCTTTCGTGTAATCGTTTGGCACGACAAAGTTGAGTTCAGCCAAGTCTACTTGGCTTTACTTATCCGAAAATTCTGGCGGGAAGTCGGTTCCATCACTTTGAATCGTATTGAACGTGTGGACAACAAACCGATTATGCTTGAGATCGTCAAAAATTTCATTGTACACTGATATTTTGAGTTTTCAACTGTCAGTCAGGTAACGTTCCGAGGTTAATTAACGCCTGAAACTTGAGTTGAATTGATGAAGAAAACACATTGCCTGATTTTGTTCTGGAGTTTCGGCCTTAGCGTTACTAACTTTTGCCGTGCCAGTCGAAAATACCTTGAAGAATGTTCTCTTTCAAGTTTCACTCAACAAAATTTACTAAAAAATCGGAATCGGATCACGTCCCCTTCACATGCAATACTCCATCATCAGCAATCAGTAAAAAGGATCACCACAGCATCGCACTGTTTTTTTTCCGGTAATCGTAAGTTTTTGTTTTCTTCATGTGTGCTTAGGAATTGAAAAGATTCATAACAATTCACGACTGATGGCAAAATGGCAGTGATATTTTTTCTCAAATTTCAGATTTAAAATCAGACTCACTGTATTGAGAAGACTTGACACTGAAATACATAGTACAGCATGGATCCGAAAAAAGTATTCATAAATGTTATTCAGTCATCCGTTGTCCATATTTTGTTATTTTCATATATATATCTTGAAAATCTTCATACCACATCCTCTTTCAAAGCCATTTCAACGGATTTATGACCAGAGTCGAGATCAGAATCGCCGTGGTCGTGATTACTAAAAAGCATATGAACGGTCATTGTTTTCGTAAACAAACAGAGATGCTATGTTTATTTTCAGATAATAGATTATCATATTTACACCGAATATGGTGAGGGATGTGTTGCTTAGGAATTTGAATTAAATGTGTACACAGTTCATAAGTGAACTAGCAGTATTTCACTCATTTTGAGCACTGCACGTTCATAAAACTAACGAAACTACAATTCTGAAAGTCACCATTACAAAGATGATACTAACATTATTCAATTTAGCCTAAAATATAAGATAACATCTTGATCTTGCATTTAAAATTTAGAATTTTTGCTTGTCGAACGGCTGAAATCACTCGGTGATCGCGCATGTTCATCCCTCGGGAGAAATTACGGTACAATCAATTGTCACCACTGATGAAGGATGATCAGTATCAGGATCACGTCAAAAAGTGGTCACAAAATTAAATGGACGGAACAAGAAGGATCACCCTCGATCAGGGTGGTCACAAAAAGAGACCTTTAAACAGCATATATGTAGTACTACAGCATAGAGAGGCCATGGACAGTACGGCTGGTTATTTTCAAATTGGCGCTCAGGGCAGACTTCTTCTTCTACATCTACAATATTGCCAAAATTAGGAAAAAATAGATAGTCCTGTTAGTTTTATCTGCTACATGCAAGGTAATAAATTATCATTATAGCAATAGCGGTATGTGTAACTTCCACCAATGCGCACAGTAGGACTGTGTTGCGTCAACGCATTGGTTAAATTACAGTTAAAACACAATTTCAGAATGCCAAAGGCTGCTTGAATATAAAAGCATATACTGCTACTTAGTGCTATATATAAGCATGACGACGTATATAACGTATTGCAACTTTTTCAAGCGCATATAGATACTATGGAGCAGCCAGTGCATCGACAGCTGGGCAGGTTTCTTCTTATCGCAGTCACATCTGAAGCGGTTCGTCTGCAGTAAACATAATTAAAGAAAGTTTGGCTCTGCAGACCCTTCTTTGCTGATTTTTATCTTTATTTGTCAGGCACGTCGGTACTGGCTTTGGCGCTTGGAACCGAGGGCCAGACGCCAACCGACTCCGCTTGAGATGCCGATTAACGCCTGAAACCCGACCGACCGGAACTGGTAATTCCGAAGCTCAGAACTGAAGTTCGTGAGAGGCTTGAGCCAGTCGTATCAGATTATTGCTATCAAATGGAGCCAATCGGAGACTCCTTATGCCGAGGCCACATATGCATTTGCACGAACGACTTGATGTAAGGATGACAGCGCACTCATCGTCATAATATATATTTCAACTCGGTGGCATAGATACGGTAGCAAAAACGACAAGCGAGCTGCACAACCCATAGCTTCACGTTGTTCTTGTGAATGTCAATTGCGGCCTCGGTATTACGGGCGGGAGTCCCCCAAAACACAATACACGCATGTCACTTTTTTCTGTTATTCCCCAAGTAAAAGTTTGTGTGAACGTCGGTGCGAAGCTGCCGCTCGGACTGTGCATGTTCAGTGAGAAAGGTATTGGGAGACAGTCCGTTGGTACACGCAATACACGCAAAATACGTCTTGTGTACTTCGAGTTGATTAGATCAGAGAGCAAACAATGGGTGGAGAAAGTAGTGCAATCCCAGAGAGGAGTCGGAACTTGAGCTTCAGTTATCATTATTATTATTAAAACTTTACACTCGAGCTCCCACGGACGGGTAATGCAGCCCAAATATCGGTTTTGATGCTATTGCCTTTAAGCTAATATATGTTGGAGGCTGAGGAGATTGGGTGTTGATTTCAAGCCTATACAAAGCTTGAGACGGTTGGAAACTCAATGGTGCTACGGGTTGAGTTTATAAATTATCTACAGCGGTCCACTTAGCCAAAAAAGAAGACAATGTAAACATCTGTGAGGTATACACTGAAGTATGGGGAATGGTTGCTACTAATTGCTTTCTTAGATTCTTATTTTTCTCTTTCGTTTTTCCTAAACACGTTCTTGACTCTATTTCAGCATCCGAGTTGCAATAAAGTCCAAAGTCTTTGGTGGAAGACATCGCAAATAAGGCGATTCCTTCGAGACGCCGAAGTTTTAGGAGACTTATGATAAATAAATGACAAAAAGCTTAAGGATTGGCTCCGCAAAGTCAAGTTAAGCTATGTTCACTAGCTTGAGCCGGAAAGAAGCGTTTGTTTCACAATTTTGAATAGATTTCCAAGCATTCAACTCGAACTCGATACATAGTCCATTGCGGCGACCGTAAGCTCGATTTAAGTAGATATCTAAAAGGGCTTATATAGTTATCATTGATGTCTGGAAGAGGTTATGTAATTACCATCGCAGTCCAAAGAGGTAATGAAGATATTATCAATGTCTGAAACAGGTTAGCCAGATGTACAATAGCTGCTCGAGCCTTGGGCTCAGATATCTCAAAGTAAAAGCAAGCTTGTAAACTCCGGCCATATTGTTGCTCACAGTTACCGCTTGTAACTTCATTTACGAAGCTCAAGTACTCCTTGGTGTGTGAGGGCCCAAGCAGTATGCAATGAGCTGTCTCATTGCAGAACGCACAGGAGCTCCGACTAAACGATTTACAATTAAAATTACAAGCGTGGGGTTCATCGTTCGTGTTCTCTTCGATCGAATGAAAAGATGGAGTAACAATCAATACAATAAGTAATGTAATATTGCAACTTCAGTAAATCGGCTTCTTGTGTATTGCTGACGTCATAGCTTACTTCATTACTTGGAATGAGCGAATGACATCAGTAGGATGGCTGCAGCTGCAGGTTTAGCGTCGCGGATGTGCCATACGTACGCCTCTGACGCACTGCACCGTAGACAGGATACACGTCGGAGACGGTATCACTGTTGCCAGCGAGCAGCCGTCATCGCCAAGGCTCAAAATTACTAACGTTATAATAGGATAGGACCTACTGTCTAGTGACTTACAACATCTATATATTCCGATAGAAACACGATCTATGAACCCCACATTTGTAATCGTTGTTGTAAAAAGTTATACATAAGAATCTGCAGACCCGGCCAATGAGAGAGCTCGTTGCATGCTACTTGGGATCTCACACGCCAAGGGATGCTTGAGTTTCTTAAATGGACTTACAAGTGGCAACTGTGAGACACAAAGCGAGCAGGGTTTTACAAGCTTGCGTCGATCTTGAAACATCTGGGCCTAGTACTTCGGCAATGAGAACGGGGCGTTCGGAATGGCAATAAAATTCCTCGTTTGGTAGCGGTGAATTTACAAAATTTACAAGTAAATGTTACAAATTTAGTGAAATATTCAGCTTGGATATAGGTTAATGTAGATGAAGTAGCAATGGTCCTCCGCGGTGACTTGCCATCAATGAACAAAAGTTTCACTGTCTCTGTTTATACGTTGGTTTACGTGCGATTTCACCTTGAGAACTTTGCTGCGGTTAAAGAATCGCAGATCATTTTTGAACCTGGCTGCACCACACGATAGTCTCTTGAACGATTGTTTTTTGCTCCGTGGCCGACTACTTCTCTGTGTTGGTCGAAACGTGCAGCGCTAAAACGCAAACGACTGAGATTTGAAATTTACCTCATTTTAAGTTTCAAAAAGACATAAAAAACTTTGCTATCGCTACTTGCTCAGCTAATAAGTTCATGTGCAAAATATCTTTTGTGAGACCAACAATTGTGCTAACATGGGCACAAGACGACGTCAACGTACGAAAGGAAAAAAGTCGTTCGCATGACCGTCAAATGAATCAGCCTTAAAAAGGCCATAAAATTTAAAATATTACCTGGAATATTTTGGCCCTAGCAAAAAAGTTGCAACTATGGATCATGGCTAAACTAAGGTACTTTTGTTTAACACTTCTAAAAAAAAAAACGTGACTCTTGCATCAAGTGATCAAGCATCTCAGGTGACGTCAGTCACTTCACAGGTGATTGCAGCCAATTAGCGAATACAATTTACTCCCACGCCAAGAGGGTCGCATCCAGGAGGCAAAGAGCGTAAACAACGTTGTCAAAGCTATAGCCTGAGCATCTAACAAGTAGAATAATATCATTGATACTCACCACTGCCTTCACAATTAATATTAAGTCGAAGTTTGTGAGAAAATACCGTACAAATAATCAGCGCGAGCATACTTGTTTAAAGCTTCGCCAAGTATGCGTAAAGTTACGGCTCAATTTCAAAGGTAAATGACTACGATAACGTTTCTCTGCGTCAATCGTACGATGAGATGTTCACAGCAGTTTTAAGTGAATGTAAAGGCTTCTACGAGTGCATGCGGAAAAAAAACCGTGAGGCTCGGTCAGCCAATAGGAAGCGCGTTATAAATGCAGGTAGAGCGCGCATTGTAAACATTGGAGCAAGAGCTGATCGGTGTCTATGTGTGCGAAGCACATGCTGATACTCTTGTTTCAGCTCTATCTGTCGTTTCATGGCCTTTAATGCAATAAAAAATGGATAACTTGATTCCAACAAAAACTAAAAAAAATCCAAACTTTAGTGATGAAGAACTATAGGCTACAATTTATTACAAGGGAAATAATCCCAGCTGCAGCAATTCACATTCTGATTGCATTGTGCCAGTTTTTAAGCTACAGTTACAACTTATAATGTCGATGTCGCACGCTAGTCAAAAGAACGAGTATCGTCATTTTTTGATCCGAATATAGTAATGTGCCCTTTTAAATGTAAATAGCACATACTTGCAACAATTCTGAATTACAAATCCCTCCAGATATAATTATATGTCCGAAAGTAACTAACGGCATTTGCGGAGTAAACTGCTGAACTAACGGTAAACATTTTCACACCATCTGTTGGCAATATCAAGCAAAGCTGCGTTTAGAAGAGTTCAACATAACTTTTGGACGAAAAAATGACGATATTCGTTCTTTTGACTAGCGTGTGTCATCGCCATATAAGTACCATTCTTAAAGCTAATGCAAGGGACAAGATTTACCAATATATTCTGGATAAACACCAGTGGGCAGTCAGTTTTAACCCAATAGAAACTAATGAAGTAGCAAGGTTGTGGATAATATGTATTCTTGTTTCGCAGTTTTCATCTCATATATGATAAACAATCATAAAAATTTAGAGCTAAAAAATGACATATTACAGTCTGAAATACGATGTTCATAGCTCATTTTATACTGTATAACTCTGATTTCACCTCACTGAGTTCGAATACTTCGTATTGTCCTTGCAAACACAACTGTGGGCCAACCAGTAGTTTCGATAAAATGTTTACCGTCATATGCGCTGGCTTGGCAAGTATCAGTAGTGCAGCGACTTGTGACTTTTTAATTTTTTAGTGTACGTTGTCTCATAAGGCGGTGCTCGTTTTTGTTGTTTGCGCAGGCACCGCAACACATTCGAACGCTGTGAAGTGAACACACAGGACGAAAAACTATCGTCTGCAGCCGGGCGTAATGTACCATTTACGTAACAGCTGCCTGACTTGAGCATTAGCATTTATTACAGCAAGTGTATCGATGAGAATTACTCTAATGAATAGCTAGAAAATGAAGGTAATAGCCCAGTCTGTGCTTATAATTGTTAAAGTCTCTTTCTAGCTTATACCAGACGGCGATCATTTTCAGAAATGCAAAAAGGTATTCAATGCAGCATTATAAACTATGAATACCCTGAAGCATTGAATTAGTTCATTCTGTCGTCTGATGAAATACCTGTAGGCTGAGAGTTGTAGGTGCACCGAACACACTGCTATTATCATGAATTCACCTCTAATAGAGCGAAGAGCTCAAAATTATACAATATTGTTGTCTCTATTAATTATTTTATCTCTATTTTTGTTAAACAGTTGTTAACTTAAGGCGTCTTTTTGTGGCCACGCTCGTAATCAGAATCACCGTGATCATGGGATCATTGTAATCACTGAAAAGCACAAGAACGGTCAACGATTTTGTAAACAAACCAGAGCCGCCATGTCAATTTTTAAAATATATATTTATATCATATTTTTATTAAAAATGGTTGGGAATAGATTTCTTATGAGTTTTTATTAATTTAAAGCCAATGCCATAATTCAACTAGCAGTATTTAAAGCATTTTGAACATACACAGGCATAAAAGTAAGGAAACTACAATTCTGGAAGTCTATATTACAAACAATCATCATAACATTATTCAATTTATTCATAAATATAAGAAAACATCACAA
>LQNS02278154.1:5101845-5121630 GCA_001587735.2 Parhyale hawaiensis
GACCCTCCCACCTGATGAGCTGAGGACAGCGAAACGTACGTCGTGGGTAACCAAATTTCTTCTTTGTGCTTCTCATCGTATTCTTCAATAATAATAATAATAATAATAATAATAATAATAATAATAATAATAATAATAATAATAATAAATAAATCCTCGACCTTTCCTTTTCCTTTCCAAAATGCTCACGTCAGTGAAAAGACTTGTTTCACTATCATGTCCCAGACAGCTTATTTCTCAGACAGACTTCGTTGTTAAATCCCGTGCACTGTATTCAGAACGTTCAGAATATTAGAGGGATCCTGCAGCACCTTGTCTTTCTAAATCGCAAGTTGTAATAGCCCAGAAAAAACAGTTTGAATGGCATTAGGAAACAACGCAATGAAACTGGAAGCTTTTAATGGAGCAGCGGTGTAGATTACTTTTATCACAAATTAAACATTTCGCAAGAAAGAAAAAAGGCCACAATTACTTTAGATAAATGGTACAAGATAATTACGCGAAAATCATTGTCACTTGAAGCACAGCGGGAGTACGGAGAAGTTTTTATGATATACCTATTTTCGAAACCTACCGTTCTATTCTAAAAAAAATGACGAAAGCAACGCTTGAGTAGCAATGTAGCTCCAATCAAGAAACAGCAATAGCCATTTGAAAAATCACCATTCCGAAATTTTGGTGCATTGTTGTGACCTGATTTGAGTAGACTTGTAATTCCTGATAACAGGCGTATACGCGTGCATTTATTAGCTAGTGGAAAGTCTCACAGAACGCTAGTACATTTGGAGGGCTAGCATACTAAAGCACTAGCGCCCGTACGTTCAACTGAAGCGTTACTTCACTTCTCGTATTAGCCTTACATTTGTACCGTGCTCTTAACAGTCATACGACGGCTATAGCTGGAAAGAATGACTTGCTTAATATTTTTTCGTTCTTTTAAAATTTCACCAATGCTAAAACATGTGCAGCAAAAAAAAAAAAAAAAAAAAAAAAACCTTTAAAAACAACAAAAATATAAAGCTCGTTAAGTCAGAGGACTTTTTTTATCGAGAGTGCTTGGAAAATAAATTAAAATATCGAAGTATTAGAAAAATTTGCTTTCCTACGATGTACTACAGCTTAAAATACTCTAGAACTGCTATGAAGTGAATTATCCACTTTAAAAAAATACTGTTGCCCATGCCTGTCAGCTAAAAGTTAGTAAAACTCAGAGAAAGAGCACGTCAAACAATGGAAATTGTAACAAAGAACATGAATTAAACAAATTATCAACTAATAAGGTGAGCTGCGAAAAAAAAATCATACATCAAACTTTAACAGAGAATTAAATGGTCACAGTTATACTGGAATAATCGCAGCTATTACAGACAATAGAAACCATCACAGACAAACGATGGTAGCTTTTACAGGCATGCGGTGGAAATTACGGAAACTCGCAAATATCAAACGCACTGACAATTATATACTCACCGTTTAAATCAAAGGTGCTAGAAATTACGGCAGTAGAGAATCATGAAAACATTATTCTAGTCAAATAAAATACAAAGGGAACTAGTAACTGCCAACAGTCGAAATCAGGTCACCAGAAAACATTCCAGAGTAATTATTAAACTCACGGGATACCACAACAAGAAAATAGTATAGAGCCCATTGGATTATTATACTAAATTAATAGTTTGAGCCTAGTTTTCCACTACAAAGCCGATCAAGCAAAAGGAGTGATTAGGGATACTGAGTACGTCGACAGAAACGTGGAACCCATGAACGAAGGTGATCCCACAGCAACACGCAGGTGTACAGTAAATCGGGTAAGAATAGGGAGAAGAAAGGAAAGCACCATCTCTAGGAGTATGAAACTGGAAGCAATCAAAGTTTAAAGTGGATACGAAAGACAGACCTCCCGATGGCCTAGCAATGTCTTTGGGGCTCACTTGGGGTGGCACCCCTTCCTAACATAAGGTGGGCGAAACTAACTAACTAGCCTTATGGTATACGACCCAGTCTATTCTCCCGAAGAGAAACACAAAGGAAACTATTAAATAGCAAAATTAAAATACGGTGCACAGTAAAATTCTACAGAGCCGATATCACACTGGATACGCCAACAGAATTCTACATTTAACAGAACACTCGGTTAAAATGAAACCCTCAAAAAAATGCTGCTAGCTCGAAATCAAATACACTGAATACTATTGCCCACTATATTAAGATCACTCATGCTGGAATCTGCAAAAGGATTCATATCAACAGACTTAACCTTGCTACAGCTCCAACCAGCATGGGAGCACTAGGGAGCTACTTGACACAGTCAAACTCCAACATAAAGCAAGTCGCTAGAGTCGAAACAGAAATCACCAAGTATCCTCTAAGCTAAAAATAAATGCAAGCAAAAATTTAACACAGTTTTAATTCAAACATGTGGTTTTGTACTTGGTATGAAGTCACCTCCTTTGCGTATAAGGCCAACTGAAAGCTCAATTGGGCAGCTACAGTAACGTTCAAAATATCGCTTTATCGCACTCTTTTAGGTTAGGCTAGCTACCGGAATTGCTAAATTAGCGCCTTATTTCTTTTTAAATTAATGACATGTCCCACTTTGGCCTTTCCATACTAACATTGGAAAAAAAAACCACGGTGCAATAGTTTCTTCTGAAACTTAACGATACATGCAAACACCTGGTCATTTATCGATGCTCTCGGGATTAGAATTGGAAGTGTTTAATTCTTCTCATTCTGACAATGACTTTTCACCACAAGACGATGCCTCTTACAGCAATGCAACAGAGAAAAGATCCTTTATAGTAGAATAACACAACCTAATCGTGAAACAGGAGTAAACGGATAGATCTAAAAGATAAAATAAACATGACATCCAGAACTTCAGCTTGATGGTACCGGCACACCCAAAGCAGCTTGGCGAGAAGCTAGCAGCTTTTGAGAAGCACGGTAATGCATTGGGGCGCGCACACGTAACAGCAGTGCAGCGTATGCGCTCCAATGCATTACCGTGTTTCTCAAAAAACTGCCTGCCTCAAAAAACTAGCTTCTCGCTGAACTGCTTTTGGTGGGCCAGGACTTTATATAAGTTAGGTGTAGGTGTTAGGTGGGGCTAGGCTAGCAGGTACCGTTGGTGACTGTATTAATGATCAGTTCTGCGGGTGACTGTGGTATTACACAGTCCAGAGGGTGACTGTGGTATTACACAGTTCAGAGGGTGACTGGTATTACACAGTTCAGAGGGTGACTGTGGTATTACACAGTTCAGAGGGTGACTGTGGTATTACACAGTTCAGAGGGTGACTGTGGTATTACACAGTTCAGAGGGTGACTGTAGTATTACACAGTTCAGAGGGTGGCTGTAGTATTACACAGTTCAGAGGGTGGCTGTAGTATTACACAGTTCAGAGGGTGGCTGTAGTATTACACAGTTCAGAGGGTGGCTTGTGGTATTACACAGTTCAGAGGGTGACTGTGGTATTACACAGTTCAGAGGGTGACTGTGGTATTACAGAGTTCAGAGGGTGACTGTGGTTTTACACAGTTCAGAGGGTGACTGTGGTTTTACACAGTTCAGAGGGAGGCTGTGGTATAATAATGTTCAGAGGGAGACTGTGGTATTACAATGTTCAGAGGGAGACTGTGGTATTACAATGTTCAGAGGGAGACTGTGGTATTACAATGTTCAGAGGGAGACTGTGGTATTACAATGTTCAGAGGGATACTGTGGCATTACAATGTTCAGAGGGAGACTGTGGTATTATACAATGCAGAGGGTGATTGTGGTATTACACAGTTCAGAGGGTGACTGTGATATTACAAAGTTCAGCGGGTGATAAGGTTACTGTGGCAATGCGTGGACGCGCCAGAAAATGGGATACATTTCATTCAGAAGATAACGGTCTTGCACTAAAGCGCGAAAGTTTGCTCAGTTCACAGGATCAGTGATATTTCATACCTCTAAAGTTTACTCGGTTGCTTTGAAGGCCGGCTGTGAAAAAATGTTATATTTCGTAGCACACAGCTGGTCATTAGGTAGTTGAGAGGATAATTTTTCTTGCCACTGCGCAGCTAATAGAGTCACCTCAAAAAATAAATGATCCGAATATTAAAATCCAATTCACAGAGATCTCGAGACTACATGGCGTCACGTAACTATCACCGTACACTTAGCAAGTCTTCAAGTTCTTCCAAGTTCTCTTCATTGCTAAGATCTAATCCAAAGAGAGCCATTTCCGCGAAGAATTCTACACGAGACGCACGACGCTCAAGTAATATTATCATTTTCACAAGTACTGAAATGTCTTTCGACAGGACCCCGATTTCATCCAGGATTACTTCAATTCTCTCATCGGAGCAGGAAAATGTTTTTTTCGCCAGGTGATAAAAATCCTCGTTGAATTCCAGACAGTCCTCCCAGTTCGGATCTTTAATATGGACGTTGAAGAAGTTCAGGTACTGGGTAGTTGCGACTTCTTTGCCGGAGTAACGTCCGCATTCCTCAACGCACCTTCGTAGCTCTAAATAGTTGGCGCAATCCCACTTTAAAAACTCATCTAGCGCTCTTTGCAGTGTGATTAACTCCGTATCCTTCTCGCGGATTTTTGTCTTCAGGGTGTTCAGCATATTTTTCAGCTTCTCCATGTTCACCTCGCCAGTCACGCCGTGCAAAGATGGGATGTACGCCAGGGTTATCAGTATGGGGCAGGTGAGACTCATCTTGCACAAATAAACGAGGGGAGACACTAAAAACAATTCTACACCGGTTTGCCAAAGGCACGATGCATATAAATAACGTAAAATGCATGAACCTGAAACAAAGTTTCACCATGAGCCCATTTATAAAAAAAAAAATATTATTTGTTATTATTATTAATTAAATTATTAGGCTGCGTCTAACGAGTTTTCCCGATACTGTACGCAACCGGACCATTTTCGTGGCCCAGACCCAGGCCTATACTTTAGGAGGCCTTGGGCCAGTGCAGCCTAAAAAAGTGAAAGCAGAAACTTATTTCAACGAAATTCACCTTCTAGTCGCTTCTAGATAGATTAGAAGTGAGGTTTGCTAGAGCAGCGATTCTTAGCCGCATCGCGTCGATGGTCCAATATTTTCCCTCAGGATTTCTGCCGGAAGGTCTAGAGTGAGGGTGAACTCACATAAGAGAGTTCCACCTGTGCGGAGGGTCCTTTTTTCATAGCCTCCACTCGGAAAAACAATTATTACCACCATTCTGCGGCCTACCTCACGGAACATTGGTTAATGTATAGAGTACTTATCCAACTCTACAATCCTAATCTCGGCAGCAGGAATTGCAGTCAGCTGCTACATCTCTTGGGGAAAAGTACTCAGGTCAGTTAGTTAGTTATAAACTTTGTTTAACCTCCGTAGCCGCAACTCAGGCGTTCCAACAGAGATGAGTGTGTAGTATTTAAATACCACATAATTTGTCGTGTGGCCTACGTGCGCTACTACGGGCAGGAGACAAAGCGCAAAGCATAGTAGGAGACACTCGAGTGCATGGTCGGCCTCTTTCACGGCCTTCCACACGAGAGAGATCAGAGAAGTCCCGCGGAGTAGGTGCGCTATCTCGATCGACAGCCCACCTCGCGGAACAGAAAAGGAAATAGAGAACCGATCTAACTTTACAATACTAACCTTGTCAGCAGGAACTGCGGCCAGATGCTACATCCCCTGCAGAGAAGGCACTCGGGATCCTTGGGTGCGTGATGCCCAAACATATTGTGGCAGGGATAGGGCCCGCCCCAATATGCCCCTGAGGGCACTCGGGTCAGTCCCTGAGTGAATGATGCCCAACTATAATGGCCGTAAAAACAAAATTTACTTCCATGCCGCAAAAACAAAGTTATCGCATAATTTGCCATAAATTTTGTGTTCAAATTCCCCGCCATATGAGAGAGAGGAGGGGGGTATGACGGTGTGGATCCACCCTCTCGCCACACACAAATTCCCCTACACAGTCAGTCTGTGATCTATCAGAGCTGGAGCCGAGTGCACGCACGTTGCACTGGTCCACGGGCCTTCACACTCCTCTCTTTTTACTTATTTTGGCACTATGCCCAAACACAATTTGGACACCGATCAGTAGCTCAATTGCTGGTTTAACTTCTGCGGCGACCCTGATTTTCTGTAGGACACCAACAACCACCACAGCATCACAATGGGTCGGAAAAAGTTTACAATAAAAGAAAAGACCCTGGCCCTCACCCTAATCGAGCAAAGAGTGCCGGTGAACCCCGCAGCTGTCGAACAGTATGTCAGCCGAGGATCCCTCTTTAAGTTTTATTAGCTGCCGCACTCCCTGCCGGAACCATACCGCCTCGCAAAGTGGGACGTGGACGCAGGAAAAAGACAACACCTTGTCAATCCTTGCTGTTACCTGTCTCTTGTGCCCGTACGTCATTTTGATTGGTGAAATGGTTTCATCAGGGAGTGCGACAACTGATTTTTTTAAGCTTACAGGGGGACACTCTGCTGACATTACAGTTCGACAGTTACTCGCTTCACCGACATTTCCGGCTTAATAAGGGTGAGCCGGGAAGCTTTTGCCGATCCATTGTAATGCTGTGGTGGTTTCTGGTATGGTGCCAAAATAAATGACACGGTAATAAAGTAGAGGCCCGTTCACCAGCGCAAGGTAGCTACATTTACTCTGCTCGAGCTCTGACAGTTCCAAGGAGGTTCTAATAGAGAGGAGTGCACCCTATCTATTTATCCTACGGGAGCGTTGCGAGTAAACTTTTCCCTTAAACTGGCTGAGTGGCTTATCCAATCGGAGAGCGGCATTGCCTNCACTTAACGTCCGAGCTGTCGCCACTCGTCTTAATAACGGTAGCAACTGGTCTAACCTAGATCCTGTTACTCGGGCACTGAAGATACAAGGCTGTTCTATGGCTACCTAGGGAGGAAATCCCCTAAGCTTCCTCCAAAGGGCTCCTTGCACTCACATTGGGTGTGGAACATTGCCCTTGGCTTTCGCTTAGGTTCCAGTGTTATCTTGTCGTTTGGCCCCGAGCTAAAGTTTATGAAATTTGCTAGTTGAACGCCATGTTTGACTTTGGCTAGTTGCACTGTAATACTGCTGCTGTTTTCAAACCAAAATGATCGGAGGTGTGAAAGTTTTGCTTGGCTCTTGTATATGGTACACTGTGGTCCTACGGAATGTTCTTTAGCTTTACTGCCTCAATGAGAAAGAGATTTTTTACTGCAATGTTACTACTACAACTACCTCAACTAGTGAAAAAAGCGCTTAAACAGATTACTCAAAATTTCTTCCAGCCAACAAGACACTTCATTGTATAAATACTAGAATGCCCGCGCTGTCAGAAATGACAGCGAGGAATTCGTGATTACTCTTCATCAGCATCCCTGCCAAGGAGGTTCATGTTTTTGTTCAGTTTGTCTATTTGTTTGTGTGTCTGTCTATCTGTCTGTCACCAAGAAAACTCAAAAAGTTATGGATGGATCCTTACGAAATTTACAAGGGTTTTTAGGCATATGCTAAGAGGAACAGATGATTACAGATGAATTAAAACAGTGAGCACTCACCTCTTTTGACAATTTGAGCTAGTCGTTATAGCGTATCATTTAGAACATATTGGTAACGAAATTATGATCAGTGAAGAAGTGTTACCACAAATTACTCGCTGTCGTATTAGACAGTACAGTCACTCTAGTTGTTTAGTTATGTTGTTTGCTTATATATTTATACCAGAGTGCCCGCGCAGTCGAAGGTGACATCCAGGAATTGATGCTCTTAATTTCATTCATCAGCCATTAAATGGCGGAATAAAACTAATACTCCGTGTAAAACACCATTGTCTTCCTTCGTACTTTTCAGAGGGCATTTCAAACAAAAATTCAACGTTCTGCCTGAAACATTGGACGCATATTTGCAGTACTTATGGCACAGTCAAGTGGCATTTCCAGTGTCAATTTTGACACGCAAGACCAGGCTCATGCCGGCGAGCTCAAGTACTCAAGTACATAGTAATAACTAATAAGCCAAGGAGGTTCTAATAGAGAGGAGTGCACCCTATCTATTTATCTAACGGGAGCGTTGCGAGTAAACTTTTCCCTTAAACTGGCTGAGTGGCTTATCCAATCGAAGAGCGGCATTGCCTACGTGAGGCATTGTCTCATGTAGAAATGAGTCCTGAGCTCAAATTTTTACAGCCATTAACCATCGACAAAATTCCGAGCAGATGGAAGTACTTATGTAAAGGAAACTTGTATCCTGTATACCAGCTTATGATGGAAGTAACAGGGTGAACAGTGGGATATAAATCTTCAGACACGATTGTCTTGCAAAAATATTGAAGAACTGCTTGTCTGTATTNTGACCACTGCCACTTCAGCCAGTTTAAGATCTCCAAACGCCAGCTTCAGTCACGTGACAAAGCCATGTGTTTACTCGCACAGGGAAGGCTTGCGCGTACTCCTCCCATTGAAGCTCCTTGGACAGTTCACGGACTGACTGTGCTGCAGGGATTTGTGTGTGACGAATTTACAGGTTACAGCTGTTTGAAATTAGTAGTTTATGAGATGCTTCTTTATTATCTTCACAATTATTTCAGTTCTGTAGTGCGATTGATAACAATTACTGGAAGTGAGTGATTACATATGAAGTAATTTTATAATAAAACTTGCATGAAAATTAAATCAATATAGAAATTAAGAGGCTGAACCTGAATTTGTTAGTAACAGCCATCAGAAATGCTTAGTTTTGGAGATACTGATGAGTAGAGCCCGGACATTAAGCAACAACGGTGTAAGCGCTTTTATCAGTAAAAATAAGCAAGTATAGCATCCAAAATAAGCGCGTTTGTGGACGAGTTCAAGCATTGTACTTTAGGCGGGAAAAAATACAAAGCAAAATAAACACCAACATTTTCCTATTGTAAGCGCTTAAAAGAAAAAAAAAGGATATCATTTCTAGCATTTTTGGAACTATGTCCACACGAAAAACAACTCTAAGCGGTCATTATTCGGGGCATAGACCTTCGGCGTTCCGCTCTGGGTAACAAAAGCAACAGCCATCATGGAAATAGCCTTTTCCGGCTGTAAGCCAACAAATTTGCCTTAAGTTTGGTAATTGAAAGTTTCGGTGACGGAATGGAAAGAACATTTATAATTATTTACAAGATGAGCAATAACAGTTGCAGAAGCCAGTTAGAAATTGTAAGTGAATTTCAGTCCTTAAACAAACTCAGTCGGCATAGGCTACCTGAAAAAATTGTAAGCTTATTAGGAAAATGAGGCCCTTCATGTAAAAAGTTACAGAAGTCACACCATCTTATTTTTTTTTAGAGTTGCGCCATAGAGAAAAGTAAAGTGCATGGAGTGTTTAAAGGCGTCTTTTTGCGACCACCTTGCGGATCATTCCGCCTGATTCTGCATAATGCATGCGTTTTTGTGTCCTTTTATATGACGTGATTCTGAAAGAAATCAACCGTGATCATTGGTGAAATTGATCGCACCGTGACTCCACTATCGGGCTTATCATGCATGGTCAAAGAGTTATTCCACGCGTTAGACAAGCAAAAATTTGAAATGCAAAGTTCATTATGCTTCTTAGATTTAATAATAACGTTGATACTATTATTATGATTGTTTGTATTTCTGACTTCCAGAATCATAGTTTCGTTATAGCGTGGGCACACTATCGCAAAAATTTTCTCAGTTACGCAACTTTTCTTTTCGGCCGTCTCGTTGCCGTGACTACTACTAATGGCGCTTGAATGTCAGGCTAAAACTGTGCGTCATTGCAACTTTAAACTAAGACAGAAGTAGGAGGTATGCTAAAAACTTCGCCATTGCTGCTTGTTATAACGTACAAACTGCAAAAATAGACTCTTACCTTATATATTCTTTTCAGTCCGAGCTGAAGCCTAGGGCCTGCGGCGCAATTGAAAGCTACTGTAAGTCGCGTTGCAATGCAACTTGCCGCGCCTGGTAATTTGTCCTGGGACTGTACCTGTCGACCCAACTTGATGACGTGCAAGCCCAGACCTGTAGTTTAGCAGGCTCTGGTCTGGCACTCTTGGACCTCGATGATATTGAACAGCCAGTACACTCGGTTTTAGGGAGTATGATTGAGTGCTAAGTAATCTTAACGAATACCAATTAATAAAGAGCAACACCTGAAACGTGCGTTACCGAATGGAATCTAGTGCACCAGTACAATGTTCTGGGGGTGTGCCCCAAGTGAAATGAAGTTTTCTGTCCAGATATATCGGAAATATGCCGAGTAGATACCAAAACCATCGGATTTCATGCAACAATTTGTACAGGGACTGTGCTGTATGTAATCGGACCATTTGCGGGACACAGACTCAGGTCTGTACTTTAGGAGGCCTTGGCCAGACCCGTGCAATCAAACGCATGTGTGCTTACGCTGAAAGATGAAGTGGGAAATCAGGGACTCTAAAGTATCTTTCTAGGATTTAATCCAAGTCAGCTCAACTGAACTTGCTCGGAATATCCGATAGGAGAGTTCCGGGCATTGTGCGGTAATCGATTACCAGTAGTACGCCCAAAATTCATCTTACTCCAAAAATGTAGTTTGTATTCGGCTAATTCAATTTGAGCAGGATAGTTATAGTCATAAAGTTTAAGACTCCATTTCCGAGAGCGGAACGATGTCACAGAGGAAAGAACAAGGGATATATAGTATGCCGAAAGAAAAGGGGAACCCATGCACGAAGGTGTTCTCACACAAGATTAACGCGCATGGGACCAGCAATTCGAAAAAGAACAGGAAGAATAGAATGAAGCGTGAGCAAGTAGGGGCATGGAATCAGAAGGAGGCAAAGTGGGCATAAACGACAGACGTCCCGAAGGCCTAGCTAACGGCTAACCTACACGAGCCCCCTATACTCTATAGGTCGCTACGCCTCATAACATACGATGGAAACACCTAACTAACCTACAGAACGCGATATGTGCAACAAAATCATGCAGATACGATGTGCTCCTAATGAACGTATTGAGGTCGCCATTTCGATTGGATTTCTATTAGAAACTAAGTTGATTGTTTATGCGAGTGCTGCTAGTGAGATTTAGACGCGTAGGGTAATTGATTTGCGAGCAAAATCATTTCTCGAGACTTCTTTGCTTCCTGCAGTGGTTATTATTAATTACGCAGTTAACTCTGCAGTAGACAATTTCATGCGATATAATAATATTAATACACTCTTAGTCTGCTCAAAGCAATCGATATGATTTTATCTTCTTCGTTTCATTCGTGATCATCTAATTCTCAACTTTGGATTGGGTTTCGGACAGCACTCACGATATATCTACCTCATTTGCCTTAGCATAGAAAGTGGTTAACTGGTTTAGCTATTTTCTTGCAGGTTTCTTACGACTTTCACGCATGGGACAAGACACAGTTCTAGTACACCCCAACGATCGAGCGACGCAATGGCCGGTAAGTTTCATCTGCCGGAGCAATTCAATGACTTTCGGTATTATGAACATACTTTGGCTTTAGAAATACTGTACCAAAAATTGAAATGTTATTGTTTCACTGATGACTTTGTGTTCTCCATGAAAATTTTACTAGACAATTACTTCCTACAACATAGGCGTTTCATTACATGAATCCTAACCAACTACGGCAGAGTACGAATAGCCTATTATGTTGAGCTTAATAAAATCATTAGGTATCTCAAAAACTATACCTACTCATTTCCGATGGCTGTGACCTATAAGTTTAGCGCATCAATATCTACCTATAAATTTAGCGCATCAGTATCTACAAGAATAGTGACAAAGTTCTCGGGTTCGAGTGGGGAACAATCGTAAAACCACACCAAGGTATTGTTTTACTTTAGGTCCGTCAAGGATTTTCGGTATTTTGACACTAAATCTAGCTAAAAGAAGCCATTACTAGACGCTTTTCATCCATAACTTTTTTTGGGCGAACGCTTCGCTATCGAGATATAGTGCAAGTAAGTTTCCATTGTTTTTCCATGGGGAAAAATAACTGGAGATTCCAAGAAACCTATCAACCTGTCCACTTGTATTCAATACAACGAAGATTCGACCGATTGAAAGATTCTGGAACGTATCACTGTGAATGTGAATGAGCGGATTGTCGCCAGACACTCAGAAAGAACTGGAAGGACTTGGGATATACGCATCCCGAGCAGAGATGGTGGAAAGGCCGCGGCCATAAAATATTCTAATAGCTTCGCTGTACGAGGAGCAACATTGTTTAACAAAATGCCTCGGCATATTCAAAACGCCACCGACATCAAAATTGTAGAGTTAAAAAATTCGATGGATTCCCATATAGGCCTAACAAGAATACCAGATAGACCAGAGGTCAGCGGTTACGTGCACTGTGGAGATAATTCGCTGCTGGCTCTCTCTTTGGTCGCAAACTGCGGCACCACAGAAGACACCCAGCAGAGTGACTCCACTCACGTTGTGTGTCGTAAACAACGTCACCTGGACTTCATCCGAAGAACCTCAAGGTAGGTAGGTAAGGTATTCACTCTATGTAGTACAATACCCAGAAAACTTGGGGGAAAAAATTGCTATATAGCATTGCAATACATATGTGCAGCTAGCTAGTCAGCCTGGCTTTAGCCTTCCCGTAAAAACTTAGTCTTCTTGACGTGGCCTCTCGTTCCCTCTTTCTATTAAACCTCTTTGATTAGCGATGGGCGCCTCCCATTTTTTTTTCACTGTGGCTACTCACTTCGTTAAGATGCGGTACATCACCCTCGGAGATTCACAGTGGTCTTGTTTACTTGTTTAGGATGAGGCGCATCACCGAAGTAGGCATTAGCGCCCTTTACAGTGGTCTATTCAACGGATGCTATTGATGCCAGTATCGTGAACTATGAAAACCAAAACTTTGCGGAGCATCCGTGGAATGGTATTACTCTCGATGTGGGGCATGTTCGATTGGAGGCCACACCTAAGCCTTCGAGGCTTGACTCTGCCGATAGTTCAGAGAGAAGCTCTGGACTTTTTACTTTGAAACGTACAGCAAGGGTTAGCAGCCTGATCAGAACTGCATTTCGAGGAGCAGGATTGGGAGTTTGGAAGTCTCAATGAACGAACGTCTGTGGCCAGATTACGAGTCAGAGCTTGAACCTCACAAATCATGACGGGTCAATGCCGGATCAAGGCTCGAAAGCGGAATTTTGCCCCCAATCGAATATGCCTTTAAACGCAAGGTAGGACCGCACTGTAATCAGACTTTGGCCGTGTTACCCGATGTTGGCTTAACTCAGCGTTATTTATTTATTTTTTCTGAAATTGAAGGATGAACTCAGCGTTATCTGCTGGATCAGCGTATCACAGGCGTGTTGCAATCAAGCCTTCGGTCCAATGAGACATAGGTTGGGTAACACCGGGTGACTCCGACGGCAACCTCAAGAATTGTAGGGTTATGAGCTGGGTAACACTTCCTTTGTTTGCAAACATTGTTTTTTTATGTTCAAAAAAATAACTATATAGCGTATGACTGCCAAATATGGCTTGAATTAAAGCATTCAAGGCACTTTTGCATACATTTCTTAGTTATTATTCTAAAATATAGCCAAACTATGGCTGCGCCAGATATGTTCATGTACATATGAAATTTCTGCTTATTCCTCAACTCTTTTTGTGGGTGCTGAAATCGCAGGTCGCACTCACTATTACTCGGTGTGATACCGGGTAACACTGTTACCGAACACGTCCTTAATCACGTTACCAACTAAAAACTGAAATTTTTACTAAGTTTATGCCTCCTCCGGCAAAGACTGCTTATCGGTCATAACATGTCATTGGTATAGAATACTGTCTCTACTGGAAGCTTGGAGATTTTGAAGCAAGTTATATATTCTGGTAGCAACTATATTACCTCAATATCCTAATATAATAAAACGCTTCGAGTATTCATTTATTTCCTGTCCGCATCTTAAAAAGTAATATACAGGCTTAAAATAGGCCGGGCAGCAGAATTGATTATTAAGTTTCGTTTTCATAGAGATCGAAGACTGGTTGCAAAAAATGGCAAAAGTGGGATCCCTATCCTTCATCTGAATGCACTTCTTGATTGAAATACTCCTCGAAATCGAAACAATGTATTTGCAGCTTCTGAAATCTGATTTAATATTTTTTTCTATTAGGTCACGACGCATAAATTCGGCACATGAAAACGAAGTACTCACGAAGGAATGATTTTTACGGACAGTAAGCACAATTATTTCTGCTAGCTGGCTGTCTTTCTTTGACGGAGCAGTTGCTGTTTCCTAGGCCGAAATTTCAGCACTTCAGTGAAACAGATATATGAGTTTGAAAGACAGTAACATGGCTACGGTGCGCTCACATTTATATAGATTAGATGACAGGAGCAGCATTTAAGTTTATTGCAGTGTTTTACTACAAATTTTACTTCTGGCGTTCATTATGGAATGCGCGCGTGCAAGACGGAGACTGAACGATAGGGAACATAAAAGAAGAACGAGACTGCTGCAATTTCGAGAACAAAGATGTGCTTTCAATGGAGAGAGACGACTCGTCTATGCCTCACAGTGTCACGAAAGACTTGAATCAGAATGGTTAAAGAAGGGAATAATATATAAGAGCTGCTGATAAGCGTGAGTGGGAAAATGAGGAAACGGTAAGTCAGAGAAAATAGAACCAATGAGAGCACGGGCAAATGATCAACGAAAAAATGAAGAAGCAAATCAGATAAAAGAAAATTTCGCACCGACCTAGATAAAGCAAACATATGGACTATTGCTTGAATTTTCTCAAGCATGGATCCACTTGTGTACTGATATATCTTACATAGAGTGCAAATTATCTGTCATTCGCCTAGCATCTTTCTTGCTACTAATTGCCCATGACAATGGACATAGGTAGCAACCTCACTTTATATATTTTTTATGGTATTTTGTGTGTGGACAAATGAATTGCGCACGTATGGTTCTAGTAAGAATTTATTAGACAATCGATTAAAATAATTTTCACAACCATATCTGATTCGGCTACTATACAGAAGATGAGCCAGTGCAATATAATTCTAGCCCCCCCCTTATCTAAATTAAACAATTATTGACCAATAATATCCTCCAAATATTATGTAAAGCCAATACTGATTCGTCTGTAATAATTATGCTATTAGAGGTGATGCAAAACGCATATTTTTTAAAGCATGAAGCTGTCTTGAGCGTAGAATAACTGTTAGAAAATCAAGCATAACTACTCCATTTAATTTACTGGGCACAATGCATCAGAGTTTCTAGATTTCTCAATTCTTGGCGTTGCGTGTCATGTTGGACCTGATTTCTTAAGGTCCTTTTACACTGTGGCTTTCCTGCTGCTCATCACCGTCGCTCCACACCGCCGGTCAACTAAGCTCCGCCCACAGCAGTGCAAACTCGCCGCTCATGGCGAAGGAGCGGCAACATTCAGCATTCCAAATACTGGCGGTGTGCACCGCCGGTCAAGAACGATCAGTTGCATTTAGCAAGGGACGGTAGAGAGTATGTCATGCATAATTATGTAGTCATAGCATATACATTTTGGAGCAATGAAGGAATATTAACTTTTATTTGTCGAAAAATGAAAAAAAATGCGTGTTTATAGAACGTTAAGATCGATATACCACGCCTATTCTTACATGAATGCAGTGCCTAACAAATTAGGGCCCCAGCACCCTGAGGTATCCATGTTTTTAGATTATAAGTAACATCATTAAAGCTAGCATTTGGGACAAATTTACCATAAGTTTCCGGATTATCACTTGTAGGCAGTCGGTTTTAACTTGATTGAAAGAAAATATGTAGCAATGTATATATATATGTATGTATTTTTTTCGCAGTTTTTATGTGGTGCAACGCGTGCCTGCCGCTTTAACAAAGAGTACAGCAATTTACGCATAGCAAATTTGAAATAAAAGTATTACAGTTAGAAATACACTGAACGTTGCGAATTTACTTCAACTCGACTGCTGTCACTCTGCTTTATGTGATGGATAAGTTGACAACACTTTATCTGTGATTAATGGTCCTTTTGGATATAGAAAGCTCGCAGAGTATGAAAACTGAATGTTCGGAGCAGATGCTTTTATATATAGAGCATCTCACTGTCCAAATATTGTTATTGCAATGGGTAAAAGGAAAATTCAACTAGGAAAGAGCTGACATTATTAAATAAATTGGCAGAAATCAGGAATAGGGACTGACGACGTTCTTTAAACCCAGTCTTTGGTGCTTTCATTAACTAAGCTTCGGGAAACTACTATATTTCGGGTAAACTATATAATCCTGGTAGTGCTTAGCCTACTGTTTGTAAATTAGACTCTTTCCACACCGGTCTATACTTTTGTCTAGTTACCATTACGATAAAGCTCCAGAGACTGGAGTATTGACGATGCTGTGCTGTCTCTGGGGAAGGAGCGATGCGTTGAGCGACAGTGTGGAAGCAATCGGTGTTCACCGACACTCAATCCTCTCGTGGGAGGAGCTAGAGTTAGTTCACCGTCGCTGGTGTAAAATGACCTTTACGCTATGACTGAAAATAAATATAGTCCTCGATGGAGGTGCCTCTATTTTATATTATGAACTTTTATTACTAAGGCAGGAAATGCTTAGTTTACCTTGATTTATACTTTCGAATCAAGAGTAGCTACATAACATTATGGAGTACCTGGAAGTAAAATTTTGAGCCTAAATTGTAGAAGTGCATGAAAGTAGGGAGAGAGGTTTACTGAAGAGTACTTGTGTAATAAAATTTTCTCTATAAATAAAATTTAAGAAACACATGCTCGTTCACATGCTGTATTTTAAGAATTGAAGTAGGGCAGCAAGCTCCGTCACCAGACGCGCTATATGACACTACAGTAAATACCTGACAAGGAATCGATACTCTCAATTATTATAGTCTATTATCTATGAAAAGTATAATGTATGTGTGACCTAAAATTTTGAGAATATCTTCAATGTGTGACCTAACCTTAGCAAATATATAAAAAATCTATATTTCGTCTCACCAAAACAAATATTTAAGAAAATCTCAACATAAATACTTCCTAACCGTAGCAAAATTCTAAGACAAATTTAAATATGTAACCTAAGCGTGGAATGAAATTAATCTCGTTTTGGGGGAGTCTATGGTTTGAATGAGTACGACGCCATCTGTGATGTGTTACACAATAATAATAATAATAATTATGTAACAATATCTAATGAAAATATCAAGTTGTGGAGCGCCCGCAGTAAGAAAATCTCTTTTTGCAGATGCAGAGCACAACCTAAAAAATAAGCTTCATATTGTTAACGATCGACATCATTCCAGGATATTTTGGGTTGACATCTGTTTCATATAAAATCATTTATTATGGTGGTAGCTAATGACTGGAAAAATATCCTTCATTATTAAGCATTCACCTTCTTTTCTTTGAACCTTCTTGTCGTGGAGTCATTTCTGTTGCGGGGCGCGGCCCAAAAAGCAGAAAATTCTTTTCTTTAACGAGTTCTGTCATGTCACCAGAGACCTCTCGGCCGTCAGTTAGTATTCGAACCTGCAAACTCCAGTGTCATGAGTTCAGCACCCTAGGCTGCTGCCGAATATTAGGCATGGGATTGCGTCCAGCTATATAGAAATAACTCCAGGAGTAAAGGGCTGGAAACAAAGAAGACCTATGCATGTGATGGGGGATATTTTTGGGTCAGTGTTTACGTAAAAAAATTATATGAACTAGCATAAACCCATAAAATACTCTAGCATGTTTTTACTTGCGAACAACATGGAGCCGGCACAAATGGCATGCTTGCTATCCACCGACAAAATTTAGCGTATACAGAAAATTCCAGATTGAGAATTGAAGAAAGTTGATTTCTGCCGACATCTTGTGTAAAAAATTTGCCCTAGAATTATTATCGTGTCTTTTTACACCACCGCGATAATGTCAAAAGTTACAGTGTGAGAAGAATAATAACAATAATTATTTATTATTATTATTACATGATCGCTTGATAGACTTGACAATAAAATAAGTATTCTATCTAGCTAGCGAGAAATGTTGCAATTAAATATCAAAAGGAGAATATATGTATCGAATGTATTATTTATATATTTAGGAATAAAAAATAAAAAAAGTCACTTGCATTGTGTAAAAGAGCTAACATTTGATACACGGCGTATATTCGTCCGTCTGCAACAACCATTTATGTTTAAACTTCAGTTCAAATCACGTCATTTGAGTTAAATTCGTTTACTTCATGTTTAGAATTAATGGGTTCTAAAGGGCTGATCTCAACAGCTCCGTGATATGAATATAAGAAGCTTTAAGTTAACACTAACATCAACAAAATGTTTCGACCCATTTTCCGTAGATCTAATGGCACATTTCTGTTCATCACTTATTTTGATACGTACGATTCTTGAACATATGAGAACTACCCAATTGCCGAACTAACTCTTTTTCCAAAAAGACAGTTGTATTTGATAGGTGAAAATAATAACCCCATCAAATAATGACGGTTTGTTCGGAAATAGAGTTCGTTCGGCAATTGGGCAATTCCCCTAGGCTGTTTCTGTTTTTACTCAAGAATTGCACTAAATTAAATAAAATGAATTGGTAGTGGGCCAGACACTTTATCATTTTTCCGCTAACTGCGTTACAACTGCAAGGAGGAATTAGAATGATAGCGCTATCGCTACGCATGCGAATCTCAGCTAGAGCATCAGCAGGGCATGTAACCTAGTGTCTTATATTCTCCAGTTCAGATGCTCGTAATGGGAAAACACAATCCGTAGCAGTAGCCCTCTTTGGCAGTCGCTATGCTCATTGCCCATCTTTGGGCTTGTGCGGTAGCCCACTGTAGTATTCTATTCTCCATGTCAATTGAATAGTGCAGTCTGAAGAAAACCGTGTCTGTCTCGATCAATCTTGACAACAATAGGGGCAGCATTACCATCATAGTCATATACAACTGACGAATTATCGAGACACCTGTAACTTTTACAGAAAAACCTAGTGCAACATCTGAAGATAATCATCCCAACGCAATAATAATGGATTTTCTGACACACGTGATATGGGGCCGCTCGTGGTCACTTCACTAAGGGTTCTGCACAATTCCAAAAACCGGGAACTTGAAGATGGCTGTAACATTACTACTTTGTGCTGCTGGAAAACATATTACAGTTCAAGAAAGTTACCAATGGCTTGGAAGTAGAACTATCCTGCAATCAAACTTTAGTAACTACGAAACACATCAGTACAAAGTAACAAAAAAAAGTAAAGAGTATCAGTTACAATTCATTGTCAAGGCATTGTTCGTTGATATAATCGGAAAACCGAGGATTGTTGATATAATCGGAAAACCGAGGATCGTTGATATAATCGGAAAACCGAGGATCGCTGATATTATCGGAAAACTGAAGATAGTATCATTCATAGCTCATTATACTTTTAAGAAAGCAGAGTCTTCTTGACTTAATAGAAAAATCCCGAAAGTCATCATTCATAAGAAAATTAATGTACTAAATAAATGCCCATATCAGAAAAAAAATCTGAAGAATAATAATTTGTAGACATTATTTTAAGCACGAGACATTGGCATTTCGTAAAAATTGCTGAAGCTTATCAATAACGTCACATTATAAATATGACAGTCCTCGGAAATAAATATTACTAGACGACCCGTGACCCGTTGGGTCGTTGTCACGATCGTCTTGTCTGTCTTTCGTGCCCATTTTGCTTCCTTCTCACCAGTTACTCATACTGATCTTTCTTCAATCTGTTCTTCTTC
>LQNS02278154.1:5138490-5157615 GCA_001587735.2 Parhyale hawaiensis
TGCGCCTACGTGGCGAAAGGTTGCTTGAGGTTTTCTATGGGCAACTAGTTGGTCGTACAGCCGCGTAAATCAAATTTGTATTTACAGTGTGATTCTGAGTGCTTTTTAAAGCCGGCTTTTTTGTTATTTGTAAAGTGTTTTTAGATACTTATCCTACGAACTTAGATAAAGTAAAAAATCTGTTGACATTTTTACACTACCTCTGGGGGAACAGAAAATTATCGAGTAGGTAACTTGTCAATCATTTTTGGAGTTGCTCTCCAAGCCGGTCAATTAATTTGATTGAATGTATTGCCGCGCCCTCGAAAGCACGACGGCGTGGTCAAGAAAAGTATGAAAATGTTAACCTAAGCTCACTTAGCAGTACGGGCATTGCTGTAGCACGATATAACTGGTATCTGCATTTACAGTTATTGTTTATTCCTAGTTGCATCGATACTAGAAGTAAAGTAAGGTATAACAAGTGAGAAAAACTACAGTTTCTTTGGATCAAGAAGCATAAGCAACGAAGTTCAGCGGAACATGTGCGTGGTAGTCTGGACGGGACTTTGTATGGCGGATGAGCAGCTTCCCGTCGCTAGTGCGTCACCTACAGTCGTTCCGATACACAACAAAGATTTCTGAGAGAGTTGAGCGTTGCTCGTACGAACGCCTAGTGTGGCCCCTGCATAAGAGGCTGACAACTGTGCAGTCTTTTGCTTACAACACTTGGAGAACAAAGTGTAACTTCTGCTCTTACAAATTGCTTAAATCTTAGAGGCACGTTTTAACTGGGCGCTAAATTTAAGCCTTCGATGTTTGACTTGATTGAACTTTCACGCGGGTGCGCTGACTTGACCAGCTCAATGGCGTTTCCAGCATTGACCCCTGGAGTTACTTACCCTCGGTACATCCAGGAATTAAATTTTGCTTCTAAATTGGAGTTTTCAGCCGGCGCAATGGAACTGCTTTCTTCCTAACACTTGTTATGAATCAAAGTGATAGCTGGCTGGAGCTTCAGTATGAAGTTCTGGACAAGTTACGCATTGAGGGCTTAATTTGGTACCTGATCTAACAAGTCTAACTTAAATAATTAGCAACATTTTTGAGTAAAAACATGTTGAAGAGTAAACTCTTTTTACAGAAAATTTTACTTCTTGTACTCTGTATTATTCCATAAGTGAGCCTTTCTCCACAAACGTAAGAACATTTCTTAAAGCCAATTTTCTCTCCACATCACAATCATTGAGTTGAAAACTCCCTGGGTGCGGTGTCTTTCAATATGACCAGCATCGTATCAAATTCAGATAAGATCGATAAGTTTTATTTATCTCTCAGACGGTTGCCTTATTAAAGGTACAAACTCCACCGACAAGCCGTTCCACATTCAACTTCCAAATTTAGAAACGCCTTACTTACATGGCTGCCACATTAATATTCAACCGTATCTTCCTTTAAGGAAGTAATATTTACCTGTGTCTTCTTTTGAGCAAGTAATATTTAACGTTATCTTAATGTGAGCATGTAATATTTAATGGTGCCTTCCTTTGAGCCAATAATATTTACCGGGTTCTTCATTTGAGCGAGTAATATTTATAGCTGCCTTTCTTTGAGCAAGTAATAATCAACGATGTCTACATTTGAGCAAGTAATATTTAACAATTACGTCCTTTGAGCAAGTACTGTTTAACGGTAGCTTCCTCTGAGCAAGAAGCTATCAAGTCCTTACGGTATTTTTTTATTTTGGCATCAAGCAATACTTTTATTACGATTGCCAGTGCATTCACTAAAAGACAATCAAGGCTCGACAATTACAATTTATTTATCACTACATCTAGAGGAATTTATTTGCTTGTTGTAACAGGAAAGATTTTTTGGGAAGCTGCTTCTGAGCCGGCTTGTGAAGCAACTGGCAGAGAGAGTACTTGCGGAAACGCAGTGCGGCTTTCGTGCTGACAGAAGGACTTTGGACATGATTTTTGTAAGTCGAAAGCCTCTGGAGAGAAGCATTGAGCAGTATGCAACTATCTGTATGGCTTTTATCGATTTGGAGAAAACGTTTAACACTGTCTGCAGAGGGCTCTTGGGTAGCATTTTGCTGAAGTTTGGGTGCCCTCCAAAGCTGATAAATTTAATTCTCTGCTTGCACGAAGATACTACTGTGAGGGTGATTTCTGGCGGCACTCTGTTAGAGGAAGTCACGGTTAGCGTCGGGGTGCAGCAGGGCTGTGTGTTGGCACCGATATTATTCAACTTTTTTCTGGTTGCCGTTACTCTCATTTCCGCTGCAGAAGGAATTGAGCCTGAGGGCTTTCGGTATAGATACAGCATTGATGGAGGGCTTTTTAATTTAAGCGACTGCGGGCTGTGACGAAGACTACGATTGCTTCAGTGTGTGATTTGAAATATGCAGATGATATTGCGGTGGTGGCGGGCTGTGGTAACGACCTTCAGGTGAAATTTAATAGGGCAAGTCATGCTTAGAATCAGAGTGGTTTGAAAAAAAAAAAAAATGCCAGAAAGACAGAGGTGTTACAGAAATGCTTAACGCCGCTAATCGAATTAGCGAAATTTTCAGTTGGCGCTGAGGTTCTAATGAATGTAGACCATTTCAGATATATAGATAGCATCGTTTCATGCGACGGCACGGTAGAGAGGGAGGCGACCTGCAGGATACAGAAGGTCAGCAGTGTTTTTGGCAGACTGAAGGCCAGAGTCTTCTCAAAGAAAATTTGAAGACTAAGACAAAAGTTGCTGTGTATTTGGCTGTGTGCGTTTCTACGTTGCTGTATGGGTCGGAGATGTGAACTGTGTACGCGAGACACCCGGGGCAGCTTGAAGCATTCCACGTGGCTCATCTGTGGAGGATTCTGGGAGTGAAATGGTGGCACCGCGTGACCAACAACGGAGTACTGCATAGAGCTGGCTGCCTGAGTGTCGAGTTGTACTTAGCTCAGAGGACTTTTCACTGGTTTGGTCACCTCGTAAGAATGCCGGACTTGCGGCTCCCTAAGCAGATATGTTATTGTGAGTTAGCCTCTGGCAAAAGAAGAGTCGGAGGGCAGAGGAAGCGGTTCAAGGATCATCTAAAGCGACTCTCTGAGAAATGTGACATGAACGTCAGAGAAGTGGAGGTCGTAGCTAAAGACCGAAGCGAGTGGACAGAAGCGCTGAGAAGCGCTTGGGGAGGGTGGGGTGCATCTGAAGGAGGCAACCAGAGGGAGGAGAAAGACGGCTAGATTCAGGAGACATCAGGCGCAGGACGGGCAGCTATTGGGAACATTGTGTGCCCGGACTGTGGACGTACGTTTGTGAGGAGACTTGGTTTCCTGAGTCATCAGTGAGCCCATTGGAGAGGGGAGAGACGCAATCATCGTTAGCGATGGGCAACCATAAACATGTCTCGCCACATCTGTATAGTTGTTCAGCTCCCCAACTGTGCTAAATAACTTCAGTTAATTCATGCTTTCTACCACTCCGGGACTCATATCTACGATTTCAGACATTGATACTGTAGATACAACTGCAGAAACAGCTCAAAGGGAATTCTTATTACTTTGTATTACTAAGGGAAACTGTTTCCGGTCTAAAAAAGCTACCCTCTTGATAAGACGTCTTTTCCATTACTGCCGCCTATGCAACGTAAGCAATTTCTCACCGAACACTCTTCACAGTATCGTCCGGTGTAGAGAACGTCTCCAGTGCTGTCGCACGAGCACACCCCGCACACGCACTTCCCTTGGCCAGAGCAGACATCGCTCGTTCCTGTTATAAAAATCTTATTAAAAATATGGCACCGACCTCTGGTTACCGAGCTAAAAAGCAAGTGAAATCATACGCGAAAAAAAACTTAGTGAGGCACATTATATTTTTTCAATTTTTATATTTTTCGTAATATTCTTACGTAGACGTGTTGCAGCAACAAATGCAATCGAATGAGATCGAAAATCAAACGAAATCTCTTATTATTTTAGGTAAGTCGAGCCAATGAACTGAAATACGTCCATATTTATAACAGAAACCTTTGACAACATTACCGCAGAGCCAAAATGCGACTGGGAACCTAGAAGCGGAGATCGCTATTCAGTAAGCACGTACGTCAAAATTGTTATGGCTTAGAGGTTCGGCAGCACAAATACAAACTATTAATAAAAAATAATTTATTCAAAGGTATATGATATCACGCTATGAATTACCTCTCCATAATATGACATGCAATGAAAGAAATGTATAAATTCTAGTTGATTAAATGCAGTATCTATCATTAGCTGATTATTATGGTGCTGCAACTGTAACAACACATGCCTCGTGGAGAGTAAGTTAGATTAACCCTTATTTTACCAAATGAGAAAAATTTCTTTTTAACATATGCAGGTACTCAATCAAAATTACCATGCTAAAAGAAGCAGGAACCATGCCTCACTATATGAAGTTGAGCAACTTTTCCTAGTTAGAGGTGTTCCATAGAGGGAAAAGATAGTATTTGAAGTGCATCCGCACCACAGTTGGTTGGATAAAAGTGAGCTACTTTTTAATCAAAACTATGCCCTATATATGGCAATGATTATACCTATGACACATAACGCATCATATTTTGCTAACTCAAAATTTAGCTACTTTTTAAAAATAAAAAAACATGATATTTCCTATGATATTTCCTTTCTTTATGGGAAGAGACCGCTTCGAGTTATTATTGTATAAGATCGTCTAGCTGGGCATCACGCCCACATCATACCTGGCTGCATGCAGGACTGTTCGTCAGGACACTCGCAGACGTCTCCCTGCCACCCCTGATGGCAACGGCAGGTGCCACAGTCGCAGTCCCCCCTGCCACTGCACAGGGCGCTCTGACCCCCCGAGCCCGATGAGAGGCAGTGGTCCGAATTGCACTCGCAGTACTTGCCGCTCAGGGACTGCAACAGAGCAAAAGTTCAATGGGTACAGTATTGGATTACTGTACTCGCAGTGTTCAGCAGTCACAGAGCTAGTCTGACCATTTTATCAAAGTATTTCGGATGTGGTACAATTCCTCTATACGTAGCGCTGCCAATTTTCTATTTTTTTTTGTGAGATTTTGCTTGGCTCATACCGTAGCCCCGCCCACTACCTGTATTTAGAGAAATTTCAGAAATATCCACAGAATAGGTACCGCAATTGGGGAATTTAACCATGACCGAACTGCCATGTTAAAATGGTCAGACAACATGTAAATGGCATCATTGATTATGACCGTGCCATCAAAATTCCAATTCCATAAATAAATTAAATAATTTAATAATAATAATCTCATCAGCTTTAACTTAACCAAAACTTCATTTAGAAGAATTGGCTCTCCTGATTTAAATCGGGTTCCGGTTTGATAGATAAGCAATTTGAAATTTAGGTTTGCCACTCTGTTGAAAGTACCGGAACTAGCGGTTACAACTGAAGTTCAGGCAAGGCACAGCTCATGAAATTAGGTTATCTGAATAACACCCTGCCCGTGAATCACTCCTCCAGGGACTATTTACTCTAGCCTAGACCACACGATACATGACTGCCTACTCAAAATTCCAATTCCTAACGGTATATTGACAAAGCCCAAATGAAATCTTTTTCAGTGAAAAAGCGTCTTCATGCTAAAAGTAAATTGTTTGCGGCGATGCAAGATGTGCCTGTCGGTAAGGAACACAAATTCGTAGCTAGATATTAATGGTGGACGACGAACATTGATTAGTGGACAACAAAATAACCTTATTTGGCTAAACAAACTTTGTAAGGTACCATATTGATCATTACTCATAGGGGCGTGTTTCTTTCATTAGATTATGCATGGCTTGAGTTTCCAAGAAAAGTTTAGATATACATAGTTTATGTTGTTGACTGGAAAAACTTTTATCGAAGTTTTGTCACGTGGCCGTGATGACCACATGGCAGGAGTGGTCAGTCAAGCTACTGTGTAGAGTTTCCACGCTGTAAATTAGTTACCTATTGTACCACGTCCCTTCCATTAAAGCTCATCTATATCGTACGTAGCCTAGTGGGCTGCCTCTCCTTTGCGAAGTCACTACTATGGGATCAATGTATAGGGTGCCACGTTGTTTCCGTTGAAACGCAGTTTGTAGTCTACAGTGCCGCATCCCATCTGCTCGCCTAGAATGTCGCATCTTTTCTGTTAAGTCGTAACTGGTGGTCTAGTGTACCTCACACATTAGCTCTTAAAAAATGCAATTTCGTAGTAACAGTTGCGCACTTCAATTGTCTGTACGTAAAACCCGAGATTTGCCCAGTAAGGCCTTCACCTTTCAGTCTCTGTTCATTACAACGTTGCCAATGGAAATAGCCGTGTTCTTAAATCTATTGTTCGCAATCTCTCATCAAGAATCACTGAGGCTAATCACAGACTTTGCGAAAGACATACTTGCGTAATGCCGAGGTCACACAATGGAATCACAAGCTCAACTTTTCGAACGGACGGTCACCTTCCACGTCGGTCATGACACCGTATCAATGGGACAGACTTTTATAGTGTACTCTACTACCTGGACGACATGCAATCTGGACTTTCTATCATAAAGTTTAGCGTGTGATTGCGTAGTGTGGCTTCTGTAAAGCATGAGGTGAGATGGTGCCCGGAATAGTTCTATCCTCAACTGGCTCATATTCTTGTACATTTCTATTTTATTTATTCATATTTTTTTGACAGCATACTCATGCACGATCACTTTAAGAAAGCAAAGATAGTCAGATTCAGCATAGTAGGGGAGATGCCAAAATGCTGAGCTATGAAGTTCACTGGCTTGTACCGCCTTGGCTTTCGGGTGCGATGACCCTCCCACAGAGGGTCATCACGCCGTCTTTCCCTCGGACACACCTAATACCTTTTTGATATTTAAAGAAAAGCTAGCATAACGTGAATTCACATGTATCTGTCTATGAGCAGTATATAAGAGGTTTCATGACCCATTTTACCCTTAAATGTTTGGTACTTTTTTATAATAATACCACATTAGTGCCAATTCTGATAAGAAATGGTGCGTTGCAACGGCTACAATGTAGTCTAATGGTTTCAGTCTCCGAGTTGCAACGATGTTGTAGAAAATGCCTCCTCACATTCGAAACGACCCCGGTATTGAGGTTGTCAAGTCTAAATACTTACTGGGCGCATACTTACTGAAACAGCCAGACAAACCAGCTACAAGCGGCTACGTACAATGTTATGATAACGCACTAATACCCCTCCCGTTGGTCATGGAATGCAGTATCACCTCTGCATATGATGGGCTGTATGAGCAAGACCGCCTGGACCTTGTTCAAAGAATTATCAAATAATCAAGGTAAGGTAGAGGTGAGTTAAAGAATACAGAAAGGGTATATTACAACAATCATATGAAAAAAAAAAAGACTGGACACACAAAAAGCAAGATGCTATATGACTGCACTGTTTCCCGCGTTCTGCCCGCATTCCCTCACATGTAGAACTCACAAACCGCATCAGTGCGAATTTTATCGCATAAAGAGAATCGGTTGTCACAATTACTGTCCATCTGTATGAGAGCCAATTTCGCGTATAGTGAACTCGCATGTGCAGAGCACCAGGTGTAGTAACACCAGGTGTAGTAACACCAGGTGTAGTAACACCAGGTGTAGTCATAATTGCCAGCTCTTATAGTAGCCTCTCCGCCCGACCCCCACTATACTGGTCGCATTTCCAGTACCGTCGCTCGTGGCTCCATCTGTGTATCGTATGTTGAAGGCCGTCCCTGTATTACACTTCATTGGGACCAGTTGGTTCTTGGGACCTTGTTTTCTTAGGGCATTTTAGAAGCGGGCTTTGTAGATTAGTCACATTTGGGATGGGTATTTTGGAGTGTGCCACTACCGTACACAGACTCACCTTACTGTTGCAGATACACACGCCGCACTCACAGGACCCTTGTCCCGAACATTGTTCCGCCTTAGCTGGATCAGCGCGACACTGAGCCGCATCTTCCGCACTGTAATATATAAATTTTTAACGTTTTGCTTATCGAAATTGCTTCACCACAGAGAAAAAAATCCGCAAAAGAACCAAGTGAACTGAATTATTCACTGGTTTAAGCCTCTGCCTCCACTACAAAAGCGGTCTTATAGAAAAAGAGAAAACGGACGTACAGTCTGTTGTTAAAATATGGATCTCATGCCCAAAAGTGTTCCCATAAAGGGTCAGTGTGCATAGCAACAGCAAGTCGAGAAAGAAGAGGAAGAATAGAACACCAATGGAAGCACAACAATGAAAAGACATACGTGCAGGGAGCACGAGGGAAAGACGTTCCGAAGGCTTAGCTTAGGCTAAGATGACCTAAATTTAAGGGGAGGAAGGTGCTCACATAACATTAAACAAACCTAATGACCCTAAAGGATCATCACGCGTTACAATCTTAGGTTAGCAGTCTCAGTGTAGGAGTCATATTGTGTTAGTTCTGTTACACTGACCTGTCATCAGCATCACGCGTGCGATCAGTGCTACACTGACACTGGTTGCCGTAGTGTCCAGCTGGACACTGACACACTCCACACTGCTGGGTGCCCACCCCGGAACACTGAGGGGAGTTCAGCCGCCTGCCCTGAAGCACGAAAGATTCATCACATTACACCTTTATTGTTTCCAAAGTACATGTGCAAGAAACAAAAATACAAATTAAAATCATTATCACATCAATTGTATTGGTAACAAGCCCTTGAAAAGTGTTGACACTTATTGAGCACGTATCATAGAAGACGATACTGGCTAGAACTTCAATTATAACGAAAACATTATGAATGGTACCGAGCAAGTCAATGGTACTGAAAAATATAGACTTAGGGAAAAAAGGTGTTATTTATATGAGCATCTGATACTCGAAAACCATTACTCGCTTAAAAAAAATGGAAACAATTAGAAGGAATAGTCGGTTAAGCACACTTTAATTACGTGAATAAATCGTAAATGAACAGAAAAATTTCAGAATAATTCATAAAAATTGGAGCTGTTATTGGAGCCCACATTGGTTAGTCGATAAATCATAACTCAATATGTCATTTTGATAAAAGACAATCAATGCTGTGTGATAAAGCTCACTGTACATTTCTATTTACTTATATTGTTAAGCAGCAATCCTTCTCTTTATACATACTAGTGCACCAAACGTAACCCTTTTGTTGAATAAGTCCTGAAAATATGCATTTGAAAACATCTTACCATCCCATCGAAAAATTCCACAATGCTTCTACATTCACCAAGCCCATAAAGTCCACCAAGTCCACGAACTTCACCAAGTCCACATTGTCTACCAAGTGCACGAAAGCAACCAAGTTCACAAAGGCCCGTGACCAGGCATTCACAGCCGCGGGAATTCCCGGGCTCGTATCCTGGATACGGTTTGGCAAAAAAAAAATTAGGTGCCTTGGAATTTTTTCTTCAGTATTAGATAGGGGAAAAATAGGCTTCGGACAGACGGACGGACGGGCGGACGGAGAGCTCTCTTATTATAGTATAGATTCGGTTAGAAGCTGCGCTACATTTTTTTGCTAAAATATCTTTATTTCGTTTTTCAAGGCACCAAATCTTTAAAAAAATATGGCATCTGATTTAATGCGGCGCAGGATCTGGGCAGAGTTGAGTGGGTTTTAGGTTTTGTATCGCAAGGCACTTCAGCCACCGTAGGCTGGCGTCGCATTATGCCACTTTCAGGCGGGCTGTTGAAGCAGAAAATTTTTAGCTACATTTAGTGTTGTAGTTACGCGAGGGGAGGCTCCGGAGGAGGTCGAGCATGCGGCAGAAGGTATGAAAAATAAGCAAGCAAGCATAAGCAGTGAAACACAGATAAAGGATTGTCCCATAGAGAGGCGAGAAGGAGCCTGGGTATAAAATCGGCAGAAATTCAACCCATGCCTTCACGAACGAACGTTAATATTGAGATAATGCGTACCTACCGAGTAGAAACCTCCGTCACTGTTCAAAGTAGCAACCAACCTCAGCAAATAATTTCATAATTTATTCTGGAGGCGACTAGGCCTTATAACTATTATGCTTCCGCAGTAGTCTTGGTTGAATCAGGCACAGCTGTCAACCAACAGAGAAGCGCTCTCTGCAGATTGCATATTTATTTCTTCATCTGTCGTTTAGTTTAAACGTTCTTGAACTAAAATTGGTTGCGAGGATCTGAAATACAAGTGCTAGATACAAACTACATAATTCAGAAAATGACTTGATTTACATTATTTTGTAAATTCTGCTTGCGATTGATACAGGAGGCATGCTATCATCCACATCATCTTTCTAACATTGTCATAAATTTTCTGAAAACATAAATGCTTCAATGGGAAGGTTTTTGGGTCTACTCTGCAGAAAAAGTTTAGCATCTCTACTGAAATGGCATTGGTAGCACTGAGTTTCGTTAAATTTATATCATTATATATTATATATAAATATATTATATATATTTATTATCATCACAAGTAATGAAGAATGAAGAAGTGCCCGTGCACGTTTCTTGTTGACGTTTTTGACGGCGGGAAACACAACCGAGTGAGAAGTTAGGCATATACCATTTACCCGAATATGGCGTCGCAATTAATAGTATTTCAGAAAATAAAAAAAAATCGATGGTAGAACTTCCACGAATCTCTATCCTACAGCTACTTTAAAGATTAGGTCGCAGTGAATTTCAAAATCGAACGAAGTAGGTGCAGCAAAATTGATCAGCACATCCTACATGCGTATAAGAAGGATGAAGGCGATGGGGGTACTTGTGACGTTGGATGTCTAATGCAAAATCCTTCAAGAATGATAAAGAGTCTTAAAATTTAACACAGAAGGGCTCACGTAATGTAATCTGACACCCTGCATGTAAAACGGTCCCTACACACCGAGAAATGGTTGTTTGCCATCAAGCAAAATAGTAAACTGTAAACCACCTTGTCATTTAACTTTGCGTCAATGCACAAATTGTCGTTTGTGATGAACAACAGTGTCTTCTACGATTCATTATTATTACTTCGTAGGTAAAATAATACTTCGTTAGTGATGGGAAACCATGCGTTTTTTAACGTAAAGAACACACTTTTCTGCGTTTAGGATAATATTCTTTTCAATAGAAGCGCGACAGGCCGACAGTAGATTACTGGGAGCGGTATACGTGAGCAGAGACTATCTGCAGGCTCACGTTCAGTGGAAACACAGAATCATCAAGTAGAAATATACGGTAAGGTTATCTTCAACTGAAACTAAGGAGTGGCTGTACAGATATTATTTGAACTCCGACGTTCAAGTCCCAAACCAACCAGTACATACATAGATATTAATTAAACACAACGGAAGTCAATGAAATCCTACTCTTAGTAATTCCACTTTAGCGGATTCCCCTATTCACATCAAGCTATTATTACATATGTCAATGAATTCCTGGTCTCACTTGGTCTCATTGTATTCCTTCGGGAAAACTGTCTTTGTAGCGAGATTACACAGCTAACTGTCAAAAGGTTTAAACTAATACTGCATGGCAATAGAAGTACGTACGGGAGCATTGGGCTGCTCACAGTCACACTCTGTCAAGAGCTCCACTTCCAGGGTCAGCGTGTCCTGGAACGTCGTGATGTCCACTTCAAAGCTCCGCAGGCTCTTTTCTTCTGGAATGTCTTGCACCTGGAAGGAAAGTCGGCAATCCATCAATACTGTAAAACCTGTTTTTAATTAAGCCTTGAAAACAAGAGGCGTTCTCTGTTCGAACTGTTCTAAAAAAAGCAATAGATCATAACATTATAGTTAACAAAGATTCAGTGACTATATGCAGCATTGACTGTGGAACAAACGTAAGAATTTGTGATTATCAGACGGTTTCTTATGAAAGTATAAGGTTTACCAATGAAAATATAAACTGAATTACTGTTTTCTACCGTTAATTTTCAAAACAAATTAGGTACTCAATAACAACAAGGCGAGCAAAATTAATAGAAGTGATGTTGTTAGAGTAATTAATTACTCTCAGCATTACCGGAATGAAATTGTTACTTCCGCCAAGGAGGTTATGTTTTCGTCGGGCTTGTCTGTTTATCCCTTTGTCTGTCTGTTACCAAGACGGGTGATGCGATGTATGGTCTTTTAAACAATGATACATACTTCCAACCATAAGCTACTTTATACTCGACGACTCCCTTGAAATTACAATGAGGTCTTATGGCTGCTTACCGAACTGCATAGAAATGCTTTCTAATTAACACAGGAACCTTAACCATTGAGTAAACTTTACTTGATGATGCCAGGGAAACACAGTGTGTGCCAGCAATATACACGATCGCGTTCGAACTGGACATTTGGTCATTGGTGAGCTAGCAATAATTATCTAATCTTAAAACTCGAAAATAACCAACAACTAAGCAAAATTAATGTTGTCTTCCATCGATGGTGTCTGCTTATGAATTTGTATTTTTTGTTAAACACAGCCGTTTTTGCTTCACTTTTAGCAACTGGAAAAAGTTTTTTTATTGAGAACACGCAACCAGTCGGCGCATTTGCATAGATCGAGAGGGCCGCCGGGCACGGTAGTCTTGGGTTTCATTCAATAAAGCTTTATAATGACATGAAATGTTACTTAATAATGAATTAAAAATAAATAACAGTTCAATATTCTGATTAATTGGTTAACCAGAGGCTCTAAAGCCCTGACGTAATGTATATTAGCAAAATTCTTGTACATGTGACCATTCTAACGACGAGTGTTGATGTGTGCATGTTAAAAAGAGGTAATGGATCAGAAGAAACTGAAACCCACGTTTCTGCGTTTTCTTTCGAAATGGGTTCCATTATTTCATCCAGCATCTAGTAACGAATCTCATCTAACCCAAAACTCACAAAAAAATTTGTTACTTCAAACTGTGCAATTTTCATAAGGATAAATTCTTAGATATAGGTACGAAAAAAGTCAATGCATTGCTCACCGTGACCTGAGCGATAAACTCGATCTCGTCTCCCTCCTTGATGCCCTTGCAAGTGGCCGTCGGGCGGGGTGGTGTGCCGACGTCCAGGCAGCTGGTGAAGTACCTCACCGACAGCGGCGACCCGGGGATGCTGGCAACGTTGTCGGTCAGCTTTACTTCGGAGCTGATCAGCTGGTGACAGAAGGAGTTTTGTCTATTAAAAATCTCTCAAAATTGACAGGCCGTGGCAACTGCAGAGTAACTGATCAGTTAGTGAATGTTATAATCCAGGGCCGGGATGCACGAAATTACACTAAGTATATTTAGCTCACAGATTTTTCCTTAACTTCAGAAAAGTACAGTTTGTGCGCTCCGGGCACATTTACAAACGATTTTCGTTTTCCCGCCAACAGAGATTTTCCTTTATTTTTGTACTTAAGTTACGGGTGCTAGGACCATCCTTAAATGCAGTAAGGGAACAGCTGCAGAAACTAAGCATCGGCGAGGAAACATAGCGAGTGAAAATTTGGTCCATTTTATGTAAGATTTCCATTCTCTAAGTATTTTCACACAAGTATAGCTTAAAATTATTCTTTTAGTTTTGTCTACCCAAGCGCTCAACTGGCGGAAAAATTTCTTGCACGTCTGGCAACTTCCCACGAGCAAGCTTCGAAGCGAGGAAGCCGTAGTATCCAATTTTCTATTGGATACTGTCGAACAATTTGGGGTGCGAATGAAACTTAATCTTTTGATATTCCTAAATAGTATGGCGCGTTCTAACTATCGTTGCTTACTTAAAATATTGGAAAAAAGCACAGCTCTTTGAAAGAAACACCAATTTAAACTCCATTGCGAGTAGCCGAACTTTTACTTAGGCTGATATTTTCACTGCTGTTTCGGTCGACATACAGTACAACGTCAGGGAAAAAACAAAATCTTCGGACTCGATCTCACGAGTCCGAATCATCTTATCAATGAGTTTTCTCATCTAAAATTATGAATTTTTTGTTGCGTCCTTGCAAACACAGCATTGAATATGCGGTGCTCCAGTTAGAAAATTGCCAGCTAGGCTACTCAGCATTCAGTTTGCATCATGCGCATAAGTAGGTAAAAGAATCAATTTACCGAGCAAAGAAACTCTCTTTACATTTACAGTGATTTTCTAATGTACATTTCATTGTTTTTTAAGCTAAAATTTGTTGTAGGGCATTTAAAACAAGAAAATATTTCATGTACTCCAGTCACGGCAGAAATCAGCTGGTCCTTGGGGTTTTATTTTCGCGTTCCTTCGCTGCTTGTAACGGGCACTGTGATTGGTCGAAATCGGGCTCAGGACGATTTTAAACATTTGCACGCACAAGGGCCAGAAGAGACGATAAATGCCTTTGAAATTGTTTTGCACAGTGGAGCTTTAGTGGACTTGAGATGTCCTCAGGATAAGGCCATTTAAGCAGTTTAAAGAAAAAATTTCTATATCGCCTTACGGGCGTTTTGTGCATCCCGGCCCAGTAAGCTATTGAAAGATGCAGTACAGCAGATACTAGCTATTCGGCAGGTCGAGAGGAGCAATACCACATTATTTTCAGCACATTCAAAATGTTTCTAGCAATATATCTGAGTTTTATAAAGTACTCACTGAAAAACATTATAAGGTACAGAAAAGTTAAGTAGCTTATCTGCAAAGTTAGGAGTAACAATGATCGCATTACAGCATTCTTACACACTAGACCGCATGGTTAGGTTTACCTACTGTACAGAGCTAGATAGCACCACTCACACTGTACTGATGCATGACCAGATTGACGACGTTGGAAGACCTGCTGTCCAGCATGCCTTGCGAAGAGTACTCGATCTCATTACTGAGTGCCTTGTAGAGATCCTCGTGGTTGGACACGGCAAAGATGATGTTGATTTGATTATCTCGTGCGGCTGCGTTAATCTTTAGGAATAAAGAATTGTCTTTATGAAATATATATTTTTGAGGTTTATCGGAAAAGGAAAAACAACTGCTTTTGCATTAGGAACTACCGAGTTCTGGAAAGTGATGCATTAATAGATGAAGTTTCACGTTATTCAAGAAAAGTGGTCTTTAATCATAATGTTAGTGCCTTGCTGTTCAAGAGATTTGGATCAGTATGTTCGACTTATCCACAAAGAAAATAAAATATTATGAGCAAGTTAGTTTCAAAGGTAAAACCCTGCCTATAGGTTGTGTCTACAGCATCGCGTATGGAAGGATAGTTCAGGTCAATCTTGAACTTAGAATATACAGTTACTAGGTGCCTAAGCCCTACTTACAGGTAGCACCTTTGGTACCACATATGGGAATAACCTAATGCGTTTCTAAAGGGTAGAGTTAGTGTTATTAGTACCGGAGATATAAAGAGATATTCTCATAAACCAACAAAAAACTAATGTTTTATCGCATTCATCATCGTCTTTTATACCTATGATGAATAACACTAGTAATGTTCAAGGTACAAAAGCACTAACTTGATGTTCTTATATGCTTGTCTATTTCATTAACAAAAATATAAAACACTGATTAAATTGTGGCTAAAAGTGAAGTTTGTGATAGGCCCTGCAAAGGATGTATATTATGTATAAGCTTATTCGCGAAATATGGACACAAGTAATGCGTCTATATAGACTGCTTAAATATAGTACCTGAGATATTGACGGGTAGTCCAGCTTGTCGTAATGCGTGTACTCGCCATTGCTGTTGAGATGGCACACCCCGTCATGGGGCTGCACGATGCCTGCAAGCTGAACAAAACGATTCGAGCCTTAGATTTAGTTTTGAAACATTTTAACAGTTTTACTCCTGATCTCATCAAACGGAAATATGCGTAAAATATTCCAAAGATGAGCCCTTTCATTGACAAGGTAGAAAGTGGTAATAAAATTTTTAATTACTTTCTAATAATGTGAATTTCTCCTGCTCTTTAATCGTCAACATCAGATAGCTCTCGACTTTTAAGCCTTAATTTACATTTATCAGTGAACGTCTGTAAAGGGAGTAAAATATAACTATTCAATGGGAGTAAATTATACACATAGCGATTTTATTCGTGTGTCACTTTTTTTGTCTTTCGTAATACGTGGCAATTACGCTTAACGACAATCTTTTGTCAGTGCGTACGGCCTTCGCAACCGCTAGGGTTTTATGTCATTCCTATTCATTGGCGGCCCTGCGCAAACATGTAAGTGTTCACTGTGTATAACTGCGGAATTTAATCTGTTACAACCATAGTAATAGCTACCGTTAATAAGTGAAATACAAAGTGGTAATACTAGGTCAACAACAGTGTACTTATTTCTTTAGCTGTGAAAATACGTAGTAGGTTCTTTCTTCTCTTTGCAGTGCTGTGGAATTCAGGGAGGGCCTCAAAGTGGTCAAGAGGGATAGAACTCCGTGCCTAATTATATAACCACTGACTTGCGCATGGGCCGTAGCTATTTGTTTTATTCGAGCTGACTATAGTTTGTACGACCAGGAAAAGGTCTGTTTTTACTCAGAAATATCACTATGCTTTGCGACCAAAAATAAACGCTCCTTGTATAAAAGCAGATATTGGTAATAATTAATTTTACGGTTTTTATGAAACTGCAGTTCCCTTTATACCCCCTGTTGATTGGAAAGGACCATTGGCAAGCAAAGTTCGGACATAAGAACTGGAGGGGAGATCTTCTTATCCTACCCCAGTTAAAATTTGCAACGTCTATCAGAAGAACAAAGATAAAGACTTCATTAGGCAAGATATGTTTAAAATTAAGAGAATTATTGCCGATAAGATATGTCTTTGAGTTTGACTTGGAAGTCGAAACTGGAACATCGTTCTGTTTATGATATACAGGGTACTACAGAAAATACAGTTGAAAGCGAATGCTTATACAGTGATTAACGAAATCATTTACGTAAAAATACAAGGTAGAAAGTCATATAAAAATTAATCAATATATATCTTCCTGTGGTTTTTGTTTCAATTTTTTCCTATTTCAATAAAAGTCTGCTGTCTACCAAATCTTGTGTCGCAAACTATTTCCGTCACTAACTCTTCCGTCCCCGGCGTGGTGGAACTTGGCGTCCGTGGAGAGGATGAGCAGACGTCGTGCCTGTCGTCGCCAGCCGATTTGGTCCCAGCAGACCATGGCCTGGAGCAGCGCATCCAGACCCCCTTCTGGTGCATCCACGTTGCCGGAGATGGGGGTGTTGCGTACGTAGTCCTGTTGGTAAATTGTGATGCTACAAAGATACATGCTGGAGCGTGGAAGATAGATACGGTAGCAGGTTATTCGCGATATTCACCGGTACGAGGACGTACACCAGAGAATGCACACACCCACAGTATATAGCGGATGTTAAATATAAGGCAATAAGAAAATTTCTGTCAGGTTTTAATAAAAAAAGACTTCCCAGTATGTGTAGCTTATACTTAGGTATTGAAGTAATCGCCATCGGCATCCAGCACCTTCTGCCAACGTGTCCCAAGCTTTTCAATCCCATTGCGGTAAAACTCTTGGCCGGGATGCACGAAACTTCACCAAGAGTATTAAGCTCAGAGATCTTCCCTTAACTTCTGAGAAATGCACTTTGTGAGATACGGGGACATGCACAAACGATTTTTGATCTCCTGCTTAGAAAGATTTTCCTTTATTTTTGCCCTTAAGTTAAGGGCACTACGACCACCCTTAAATGCAATGAAGAAACAGCTGCCGAACCAAAGCATCGACTAAAAACATATTATGACTGGAAATTTAGTTCACTTAACATTATATTAATAATCTTAAAGTATTTTTACAAAAGTATGACTCAAGCCATAGGGTTAGGTGAGTTAGGTTCGCCGTTCCAATGTTATGGGGCTGGCAACAGCAGGGGGCTCGTGTAGGTTACCTTAATTAGTCATAAGCTAGTCCTTCGGGACGTCTGTCTTTCGTGCCCACTTTGCTTCCTTCCTGATATCATATTCCTTTTTGCTTATGCTTTGTTCTGCTCTTCCTCTTTTTACTCGACTTGCTGTTTTCCTGTGCGTTGATCCTGTGTGGGAATACCTTCGTGCATAGGTTTCCTGTTTCTATCGATATACTATATGTCCCTTGCTCTTTTTTCTATGATATCGTTCCGCTCGGAAACGGAGGCGTATGTTTTCTGACTATAACTCTGGCTATAAGTATCGCTTAAAATAATTCTTTTGAAGCATTCAATTGGCAGAAAAATTTCTTGTACCTCTGGCAACTTCGCCCGAGATTCGAAGACGTAGTATTCTACTGGATACTGCCGAACACATTGGGATGCGAAAAAAAAAAAACTGATTTTGCACCATAATCTTTTGCTATTCCTAATAGCATGAGGCGTTTCAACTTTCGTTGCTAGCTTAGAAATATTTTAAAAGTGCACTGCTATTTGGAAGACTCCCCCAACTCCATAGCTAGTTTAGAGAGTCTTACTTATAGGCGGCCGCCCCCCTGAAGCAACAAGCGACGCAACGCAATATTTACGGGAGTCGTGTTGCAGCAATGCACGGGTGTCGCGAGGCATCGCAGTTGCGGCGGTGGGGGCAGCAGACTGCTGTATATGTTGCGCGCGTTTGGTGGATGTTGTAGGTATTAGGCCGTAATTTCGGGTAAGTTGGACTATATTCGGGTTTAATGTCGGGTAGGTTAGGGGAGGCAAGGACTGGTTTTTATGTTTTTCTACTTTAAAATATGAACGATCCACCAAACGGGCAGCGCGATCGATCGATCGCGCAAATCCACCAAACGCGCACAACATATATACCCTCCGTTACATTTTGTCGTGCAACAAACTTGTGGCGTCATAGACGTCGCTCGTCTCGCCGGTGGGTCCGCGGCTTGGGCTGATATTTTCAATGCTGTTTCGGTCGATATACGATGCAACACTATAGAAGGGGTAAAACAAAATATTCAAACATTTTGTAGTGCAAACGACGAGTCCAAACCGTCTCTTCAATGAGTTTTCTGTAAGTTGGGTATCTAATCGCCTGAATTTTTTGTAGCAGCCTTGCAAAAACAACGTTGCATATGACACGGTGTTCCATTGCGAAAATTGGGGGGGGGGGACTGAATATGCGCTAACTTTACAAGCGCTACTGGAAGGAGCGCTAATGGAAAGAGCGCTAACTGGAATAAGCGCTAACCGGAATGACCGCTAACTGGAATAAGCGCTAACCGGAATGACCGCTAACTGGAATAAGCGCTAATCGGAATAAG
>LQNS02278154.1:5159077-5172427 GCA_001587735.2 Parhyale hawaiensis
CTTAGCATGAAGCTAACAAAAAATATTATACATTGTTACTGTATACTCAATTATTGCACAACTATTATAGTTATTGTATTCACTCGTGTTCCTACTAGGGTGCATTATGATTAGCGCTATTTCCGGTGAGCGCTTGTTCCGATTAGCGCCTGTTCGGGTTAGCGCTCAATCCGTTTAGCGCTTATTCCGATTAGCGCTTATTCCAGGTAGCGACCAATTGTAGAGAAGTTTTAGCTCTCGTAAATTTTAGCGCTCAGTTATGTTAGCGCTCGTTATAGTTAGCGCTTTTTCCAGTTAGCGCTTATTATAGTTAGCGACAATTTTTCATAAGATGTAGCGATAACGGATTTTAACGCTTATTCCGGTTAGTGCTTATTCCAGTTAGCGGTCATTCCGGTTAGCGCTTATTCCAGTTAGCGGTCATTCCGGTTAGCGCTTATTCCAGTTAGCACTCTTTCCATTAGCGCTCCTTCCAGTAGCGCTTGTTCAGTTAGCGCATATTCCTACGCCCCGAAAATTGCTAGCTGCTAAACATTCAGTTTGCAGTATGCGCATAGCTAAAAAATTAACTCAAAGAAACTCTCTTTACATTTACAATGATTTTTATTCATTATGTCATCGGTTTTTAGACTAAAATATTTGTTTGTAAAGAGTCTAAAAAAGTAACAAAATATGGCTAGTACTCCAGTCACAGAAGGAACGGAAGGATTCAGCTAATCGTCGGCGTTTTATTTTCGCGTTCCATCTCTACTTGTAACGGGGACTGTGATTGGTCGATATCGAGCTAATGACGAATTGAAGCATTGGCACGCATAAGGGCCGGAAGAGACGATACATGCCTTCCAAGTAGTTTTGTGCATTGGAGATTTAGTGGGCTCAAGATGTCCTCAGGATAAGGCCAAAATTCGTCAAATTCCTTCTTTAAAGATAAATCGCAATGCCGGCAAAACACGTAACCTCTAAATCACCCGAGTTCTACAGGAGTCCTAAAGGCCATTTAAGCAGTTTAAGGAAGAAATTTCTATTTAGCGTTACGGCCGTTTTGTGCATCCCGGCCCTGGGGTTTTGGACGCGTAACCCTAATACTGCTGCAGCAGAAGTGTTAGAAGCAAAACCCCCTGTCTCTTTCTCAGTTGGTAACCTAAGGACAAACTGCAATGAAGGTCAATGTCACTCACAGTAAACTTGCGGTCATCAGCGTCCAGAGGCAGATGGTTCCTGAAGGAGTAGGGTGTGGCGCAGCCCCTGCATGGCTGGCGGATCCTGCAACGTAAGTGATATGAAAATAGGTTTGAAAAATACACTTGTCAATGGATCGATATTAAAAACAGGATGACATAATAACAGAAAAGTTTAGTACAAGAACAGGCTTCCGACTTCTTAGGTCTGCATTAGCAAAGGGAATCACCACTTCTACCGTAAACTAAGTGCAGAACGTTAGGATATATTTTCAAAGATGTTTTAAAGCAAGGATGACCTGTAACATGGGGAAAAGTGACGTGAAAATGAAACAGTCTCGTGCTACTTTGACTAGATTTACGCACGAAAGTTCTAGTTTAGGCTCATTACCTACATTAATTTATAATTCTCTGAATGTAAATTCTTCTGTCCTTTCCGGATATGCACAGACAAAAGAAAGCACCATGGGTACCAGCAATAGAACTGCTGACTATTTAAATGGGATTTACTGTTCCTTGGAAGTAGCAACAAAAGCACCATGTTCTACTCACCAAAGAATTACTCACCTTTCAGGATGAACATTGGCAAATGGTAGCACCACCTTGTCCACATACGAGCCAAACCCAAGCTTGAATTTACTCGTGAGATTCCTCATGGTGGAAGCCAGACTACGGCCCAGCTGAGCGAGGTTGTCCTTGTCATCTTCCATGGACTTGCTGAGGTCCATCAGGTAGTAGAGATCAACTGGGTAGTCAGTGGCCAGTCGGAAGCGGAAGGTGATGTTGTACGGCACGCCTATGGAAGATAGCAAGTCTTTGTTCAGCATCCTTCTATTTTTAACGTTTTCCTTACCGTATTGGACATCGAGAGTAGCAATAAAGGATAATTACTCTAATATGATAAAATCTGTTGTGAATTATACAAGTTTTTCTTTGCCTATTTATGTTGCCGCCAAGCATCATTCACGCGTATAATAATATTATTGTTCTGCTATTAGCATGGAACTACTGAAGTTATTCACACATTTCAAGTATGTCTAACCAATTCGACTGAATTGAGATTTCTTTCTTAGACAGGAAAATTAGCATCAACTTTCTGGCTTAATTCTATGCATCTTAGGAGGATGGTATAAGTTTTCGGCTCAGTGGAATAGGTCGTGGTTATCTCCGTAGTCTTCCGCTGAGTCGCCTACTCCCAGGGCGCAGTCCGACACTGATCCGTGGATCAATAACAATTATTAATATCGGGCCAAGTAAGAAATTCAGATTATTTTCGCTTCATTGCTAACAGAGTATAATCATTTCATATTTTCCAGGTTACAATATAAACTTGCCCTCCCCCCAGGGAGACGATAAAATTGTTAAACACTGCATGATCCGCAGCGATAAAAAGGTTCGGGCCACCGCTGTATAATTAGCATTGGGACCACGAGTGGACTGTCCCATTGCTGTATAGTTAGCATTGGGACCACGAGTAGACTGTCCCACTGCTGTATAGTTAGCATTGGGACCACGAGTGGACTATCCCACTGCTGTATAGTTAGCATTGGGACCACGAGTGGACAGTCCCACTGCTGTATAGTTAGCATTGGGACCACCAGTAGACTGTCCCACTGCTGTATAGTTAGCATTGGGACCAAGAGTGGACAGTCCCACTGCTGTATAGTTAGCATTGGGACCACGAGTAGACTGTCCCACTGCTGTATAGTTAGCATTGGGACCAAGAGTGGACAGTCCCACTGCTGTATAGTTAGCATTGGGACCACGAGTGGACTGTCCCAATGCTGTATCGTTAGCATTGGGACCACGAGTGGACTCAACTATGAGGTGTGGATATAATTTCACTAGGACGTGTCAGACATCGTACTCATATTGGTGCCGCATTGTTTTAAAATGCTATGCTTCTTTTTTTTTTTTTTGCACAAAAATCAAGCTGTATGGGTATATGACAGGAAAAATATTCAAGCATCGAAGTAAGTCCAATATACGAACTAGAGTATACCTCCGCCAAGCTAGGCAACAGTAACATGATTTGAAATTGGTTCTGAAACCACGATTTTATTTATATCAACGCCAAAATCTAATCATTTGATCCGTTTAACAGTATTAATAATGTCAGGAATATTCTTGAAAATCGTTTCATAATTTTTTGTCATGCTGCTGACAAAAATTCTAACAAAAATTAGTCAAATTCACAAACAGATTAGCCGATCATCAACAAATTTTAATCATGTATGTCTTCCAATATCACTAACAACTCCTGTAAATTTCATAAAGATCCATTCGTAAATTTTTAAGTTATTGTGCTGATAAGAACAAAATTAAAAACATCGGCAAGCAAACGAACGAACCAATGAATCATCACAAAAATTTAGTTATTTACTTTTCGTAATAAAGCTAACAACTCATGTAACTTTCGTAAAAATCCGTACATAGGTTTCTGAGTTATGGTATAAAAAGTATGAGGCAGACAAACTAACAAACGGATGAATGAATCTTCACCAATAGTTAATCATCGGTTCCTCCTGACAGATTTAGCAATCCCTGAGAATTTCGTCAAAATCTGTCCATAATCTTGAGTTATCTTGACGATGGACAGACAAAGGGACAAAGAGACAGACAAACCCGACGAAAATATAACCTCCTTGGCGAAGTTAATCCACAAAATGAGAAAAAACTATCAATCCTACGTAAGCTATCGCTTGACAGTGAAACCGCAGAATGGTTGATATTCTTTACTTTTAGGAGAGAGAAATAAGAATATTTGCCCGCTTGGGAACAACCGAGTTCAACTCACTCAATTTTTTGAAGGAGCATGAACTAAATTTACAAATTATATTCAAAACATATGTATACTTGTCACCATTTTTTGTAGGCAGCCGTCACTTTTAGCTGAAAAGTAGAGGGAGCACCGGCAGAAGACGATGATGACTCTAGTTGGCATGAAGTCAAGAAAGGAATTTCGGAAGATTTACCTCAGAGCGCCTGATCCAATGGAAATCGCATAACCCTTCAACAGATTTCTTATCTAGAGCGTGTAAAGGATCGGCTAGCTACAAAAAGTAAATTGTATGTTACCTTCAAACTTTTAAAAGTGAATATCTCGTACAAAGGGCATTACCTAACACTTAGCCAAACATTTTTCTTGAACATCTCGTATGAAACAGGAGTATATTTGATAAATTTGTTTCTGTTATACATGCATTACATCTATATATATTATTATACATGTAATGTAATGCATGCAATCTATAGCAAGATAAAAACTATACTAAGGCAAAAATAAAGTAGTAAATGGAAGTGGACTAATATAAAATCTTAACGTTTCGGGATGAAAAATCCCATCTTCAGAAAAAAAAGGAAAAAACTAACCTACAGCGTATAAATTTATGTATATAATTTATAGATTAGATTAGATAGGCGGCAGTAGACGAACCAAAAGGCCCAGTCAGAAAGAGACACCGGGACTTACACCCCAGCCCTCTATGAGCTATTGCCATTATGTTAATAGTATGTAGAGGAATGGAGAAACGAGAGGAGAAAAAATGAAAGACGATAGAGAAAAAAAGAAAGGAGAAATAAAAAAGAAGGGGAGAAGAATCTACGCCAAAACGATGGTCATGAATGCCCGCAAGCAGGATCGATGGCCGCTAATATGCGGAGCTTAAATATATAGATGGAGCGGAAGTGAGAAGAAGTCAGCTTAAAATGGCCTAGGAAGCTTTGGCCGTTAAGTGCTTGCGACTCGTGGACAAGGATTTCTTAGCTGTGGAGGATGTCTCTCCCAATGTATGTCAAGACGATTTTTAAACGAGTTGATCGACTCCGCACCAACCACGTCGGAAGGGAGTCTATTCCAAATGTTGACTATGAAATTGGGAGAGAACTGCTGACTTAAGGTTGTTCTTCGAGCTTTGTGCTTGAGTATTTGACCGTTGTTTCGCAAGCGATCATTGGGTCTCTTTCAAAGAGTCCCGTTATAGGTTCGTCGTTGAAGCCATTCAAGTACTTGAATGTTTCTATTAGTTGCCCCCTGAGTCGTCTTTGCTCGAGAGAAATCAGACCCAGTTCTTTCAGGCGACGTTCATACGACTGGTTTTTCAGCTGAGGTATCAGTTTCGTTGCTCTGCGTTGGACTCTTTCCATGTTATCGAATTCTTTACAGAGATGAGGCGACCAGAATTGAACAGCAAACTCTAAGTGTGGCCTCACTAATGCCTTGTACAAGGGAACGATGATGTCCTTGGCCTTGTATTCGAAGTATCTGGTGTTGAATCCGAGTACTCTGCTTGGCATTTTCACACTCATGTCAACTTGCTGACTGTGTTGTAGTTTGTTTGTAATAGTGATTCCTAAGTCACGTTGTTGGGTGACAGTAGCCAATTCCTTCCCATTCATTTATAATGGGGTGGAAGAGTTCACCAGCCCTACGTGCATTACTGAGCATTTGTCCTCATTAAAGTTCATCTGCCACGTTGCGCTCCATTCTATGAGGTGGGCAAGGTCTTGTTGGAGCTCAGCTCTTTTCATTGTAGGATGCCATAGTTTTGGATCATCCACAAATTTACTGATTTTACTACAGATGTTAAGATCAAGATCATCGGTATAAATTGAGAACAGAAGTGGGCCAAGCACGCTACCTTGTGGATCCCCTGACGAAACCTGCGTCCAGTCGCTTGACTCGCTGCTGCCGACTCGTAAGCCATGCCATAGGTTGTAGGTTAGTTTTTCAGTTTTTTGAAGATGGGATTTTTCATCCCGAAACGTTACAATTTTATATTAGGCGACTTCTATTTATTATATAGCAAGATTAAGCATCCAGACATATAAAATATAGTAAATTGATTAAAGCTGTTCAAGTACTTATTCACTGTCATTAAATCCTGAAGTTTACTTTACGACATGTAGAGTGTGTAACTCAGGTAGTAGTTCATCCTTTCAGTAAAAAGTATGCACTGATGAGAATTACTAGTGGCCCGAGCAGTCATTACAAATGACGGCCGAAAATTAGTACTTCAGAAAAATGCCCGTTGTCTTCTGTGCCGGGCTTCTAACCCTAAAAATGAAGATACGACATGCATTATTACTCAGTACTCATTTCTTTATTATCATGGAATTTCCATATTCTAGCCTGAATGGCCCCGCCAAGCCGTGAAAGTTTCACGGGTTGGTTTAGCACTTGGATTTTTTCCTATCTTATTCCCATAGAGCTTGAAAATTAGTATATACTTAAGAAAAAAACCCGGTTGTTGAAAGGCCCTGCCAACCCGTGAAATTTTCAGAGCTTCGCTACGCCCATGAATTTCTTCCTATATAATTCCCATAGAGCGTGACAAGAAAGATATAAATATATTTGTAAATAAATAAAAACACGACGTGAATCATTAAATTGCACTGATACCCTAATTCAATTCTAGCCTTCCCAAAGGCCTTAACGGTAAGTCAGCTTCTATAGGGTGGCTTATAATTCTCTTGAACGACATCGAATAATTACAAAAAATTGTTAAAAATTTCCAATTTGTTATGCGAGAATTCAATTCTTTCTGTCTAATTTCCCAACAGACAGGAAGGAGTAAGTGGGTTCGAATGTTAACTGGTTAACACAGTTGGGCGATAATACGAATTGTCACTTTTTAATACTAAAATGGGTCATGACATTGATGGGTTACTAGTGGAATGAATTAATACATGATGCGATATTAAGTTGCTGAGTTTTACGATAATACGTTATTCCTTTAGTGGGTTGAATAATTTTAGAATTAGTTTATTGCCTTTGGGGGAGATTACTTGATTTGGTTATTATTTTTGATGGTGTTATCACGTGATGCGTAAATTGATATGCCAATGAATTGCTGCACGGCCGACTTAAATAGTTTAAGGGTTATAATATTGAGGGGATATCACCTCAACAGGTGCTTATATTTTTAATTTATGACACCAATGACTTGTAATAGGACTGGGATGAGCGCTTACAGGTTGATTACAAGTAAGTATTGGGGACTGATTACGTTAATTAAGGGTTATTGGAAACCTTACCTTTTCTTAACTGCAGTCTTATGCGCTGGGGGGCGAGCTGGACGATGTTGTCTTGCTCAGTTCCTTTGTTGATTTCTGTTGAGAAAGTTTTACATTTAGCCTTGTCGTTTCTCACAAATATCATTAGCATTAGTTATTTACAACATTTGATGTAGCTAAGTCCAAGATTTAGTGCGGGAAGTGATGATTTATTGGGGTAACCTGCACCTTAAAAAAAGAATGCTAAATACTCAAGTTTTTATGAGAATTACTATGAATTGTAACGATTAATGATTCTTAGCATTGCCTGTCTCTAAAAAAAAGTAAAGTTGCAAAGTGCAGTCTATGCATAACGGATAGAGAAATCTGAATTTTACAAACTTATATTTATCTTTCAAGAAGTAGATCTTATCTTCAGTCGCATTAGATTTACAGTACCTTTTAAAATTTAAGTTAAAATTCTCGTCGTAGAGATTTCTCAGTGTGTGAAAAAAATTATTGTTACGTATAATTACACTAACTTATCAAACATAATAATATACCTCATTTTAAACAATAAAATAGAGGATCTAACCAGAATAAAAGTAACTGGCTGCACCGCGTACCAGTATGTACTGCGGCGAACATATTAAACATATTTCCACCATACAACGAGGAAGAACTATTCAATACCACAGGGTGTAAGGATGTTCGAAAGACTGTTTTTTTTTTACATATATGCTTAGATAGAGGACATATGTTATACTTTTCTTGTGCAATTTTTAAATAGTCGTTCGATTGACTCACTACGTTTAATTAATTTAAAATATACAGCAAAATATCTCTAACTTAGAAGGTAGGGGATCCTGCTTTAGTTGGCATCTCGTGGTCGTTCGAATTATTCCTCGTCTAAGCTTACTTTTATATACACAGAACAGAAATGACTCTTTAACTGACCAGTAAGGGGTTCGTTAACCAACACCTCGTGGTGGTTCGAAGGGTTGATGCGCTCGCCTTGTTTGCACTGTGAAGTGACGGTGGTAGTGATGCCATGGCAGCGGTGGAGGCTACTGCTGTTGCCCTGCACAGCATTACATAGTTAGATTAGATAGGCGGCAGTGGACGAACCAAGAGGCCCATTCCCAAAGAGACACCGGAACTTACGCCCCGGCCCTCTATGAGCTATTGCCATTATATATGTTCGCAGGATATAGAGGATAGGGACCGACCAGGCCCCCCGTCGCCGGCAACCCCCCACCTTTTTCAGCCCCCCTCCCCCCCCGGCCCCGGTTTGTTGAAAATTGCTTACCCCGGCGCCAACTCCGGCCCCGAGTTTTCAATACCTTCCCCGGCCCTGGATTTTCAAACAGTGAAAACAGGGGTTTTGGCCGGGGCTTGTTTTGGAGGAGGGAAAACACTTAACACGCAATAAAACAAGTTTTCTAGAGGGAACTAATTTTTTGTTTGTGTAAGCTGATTCATTATGACTTACGATTGATCAATATCATATCAATATATGGTCTTAAAATATTGCCAGTGCAAGAAACCCCCGGCTCCGGCTATTTGATTTTGGTCGCTGGGCGCCCTAAGAGGTAGATTCTGGCGGGCCCTTTCCCTGCCACAATGTATTGAGGCCTTACGCACGCAAGGGTCCCAAGTGTTTTCTCCGCAGGGGATGTGGCAGTTGGCCGCAGTTCCTACTGGGAAGATTAGCATTGTAAAGTCAGGTAATTTCTCTATATTTCCCCTTCTGTTTCGCGAGCTGGGTGGCGGTAACCGATCCATCCCATGGAACTCCTATCTGCTCCCGTGTAGAGGGCGACGGAAGGGTCCCCCCGCAGCAGTGTTCGCTTTCTTCTGTCTTCTTCTCTTTTCGTTTTTCGTATCCTTCCCTGCGCCACATGGCTGAGCGATTTCGATCGGCTGAGCCATGTGGAGTTAACGATGCTCGCGTCTCATTTCCTGCCAGACATGGTGCACCTGGCCAAAATTGTTTTTATAGACTCATTTAAGTTCGACTTAACTTCTAAGCTATATCGTGCAATATTGGATCGCTGTTAGCCGATACTATAGTAGCCATCGTATCTAATACGGAGCGAAAACCCAAATATTTTATTATAGTTAGTCACCCCGGCCCCGATTGTATACTTTATTTGGAAAATTTTTACTTCTGCTCGCATATGGTTTTTATGGTTTTTCTTGCCTTGAGTATGTTAATTGGATCAATTTAAGACAATTTACATGAATAACGTTTCCGTCGTAAATGCTTAGTTTTCGAGATATATGACTTTGAAGTTCCCACTGTTTTTCTATGGGAGAAAATAACCGGCTTCGTTTTAAGCTTTCTATCGACTTAACAGGAACTTAACTAAACCTACCTAGCATCACCTAACCTTACCTAACCTGTATTATTTTCTCCCATAGAGAGACAATGGGAACTTCAAAGTCATATGTCTCGAAAACTAAGCATTTGTGATGAAAACATTATTTATGTAAATAGTCTTGAATTGATCCAATTAAAATACTGAAAGTAAGAAAAACATAAAAACATATGTGAATTAAAGTAAAATATTACTCTTTATTTTTTATCACCCTGGCTCCAACCTGGGCCACGGCTATTTGGTTGTAACCCTGGCCCCGGCTACTTGATTTTTGGTCTCCCCGGTCTCGGCTACTTGATTTATGGGCACTTCGGCCCGTGTCTTTCGAATATCGCCGCCTCGGTCGGTCTTTATTCGGGGACTGAGGAAAAAAGAAGAAAAAAGGGAGGGGGGGAATCTCAGCCAAAGATGCGATCATGAACGCACGCAAGCACGATCATTAGTGGCTTATATGCGGAGCTAAGAGATGTCAAGCTGTGTAGTTGGAGCGGAAGTGAGTAGAAGATGGATTAAGGTGGCCTCGGAAGCTATGGCCGTTAAGAGTTTGCGACTCCTGGAGGAGGAGTTCTTAGCTGTGGAGAATGTCTTTCCCAATGTATGTCTAAACGATATTTGAACGCGTTGACTGACTCCGCACCAACAACGTCGGAAGGGAGTCTATTCCAAATGCTGACTATGGAATGCGGAAAGAACTTCTGACTTAGGTTGTTCTTCGAGCTTTATGCTTGAGTTTCTGACCATTGTTTAGCAAACAAATATTAACGTTCTTTCAGAGATTCCCGTTGTAGGTACGTCGTTGAAGCCATTCATATACTTGAATGTTTCTATCAGTTGCCCCCTTAGTCGTCTTTGCTTGAGAGAGATCAGACCCAGTTCTTTTAGGCGACATTCATACGGCTTTTTTCGCAGCATAGGTATCAATTTCGTTGCTCTGCGTTGGACTCTTTCCATGTTATCGATATCTTGACAGAGATGTGGCGACCAGAATTGGACAGAAAATTCTAACGCTTTGTACAAGAGAATAATGATGTCCTTGGACTTGTATTCAAAATTTCTGGTGATGAATTCCAGTACTCTGCTTGCCATTTTCATACTCTTGTCATTATAGGAGTAGGTGTTAGCACACAATTTTGCACTTAGCCTTTTTAAGATATGTACCTGCCCTCTCTGAGTCTGAAAGAGATAAATTTTATGAAATTACTCAAAGCTTACTCGCTTGTACATAGCCCTTGGAGTTAGGTCACCTGGAACCTTGAAGTAATCACCTTTAATTACTTCAAGCCTGGAACATATAATTCTTCGCCAGAAACTTTATGACCTGCAATAAAATTAGTCTACATTTGGTCGGAAAAATCACACAACTCGCAAAATATATGCTCTTTGATAGAAATTAATGTCCATATTTAAAAATACAAATTTGTAACAGTGATTGAACTGGGTAAGAGAAAGTGTATTTGTGTCACTGATCCAGAATTGTATCCATGACTTCAGTGAACTCATCCAGAGTCACTGGTACAGTGAAAAGAATGTTACTAAGGTATTTTTTAAGACTTGGCAGCATAAGTTTCCATAGGAAATTCCCCTTGGTAATTCATGAGACGGAACAGGTCACTGGATATTGTCAGTGAGAGAGATATATATCATGTCCATATCAAATCTCGAGGTATAGACCTTGCAGCTTTGTACCCTGAACTGAAGTTTCTCTTGTATCTCTTGACACACGATGCAGAATTCTTGAGAAAATCACTACATTGAACAAAACTAAGGCTAGATCTCCTCTATCACAAGTTAATAGAAATAAAAGAGTTCCATGGGCGAAATCTTGTTTGAAAGTATATATTTTAGCTGTGCCTTTTCAGATGAGCGTAGAGCTACATTGGATCTTCCTGGCGACTGGTCAAGAGGATGGGTTGTACTTATGAAAACTAACAAGGTCATATCCATGCTTCGATGTCAGTAGTAAAGAGGGGCAGTTATGTATTTTGCTACCGTGGGAGAGAAACGTCAATAGAACATTTACGGGTATCTGATGGTGTCAAGATGACCTCAGACGCGTGCAGTGAATCTTAGACCGAAATCTTCTTTCTCTGGTATCGCTCACACACTAAAAATTTGAAGCAGAAACTCATTTTCATGCTCGACAATGCACCTACAATAAACCATCTATATGTCAAAACGATCTCTAAAATGAATAATTAAGAGTGAAATCTCCATGCCTTCCGACCCTTAACTGCATTGACAATCTGTGAAGCATTATATCGTGGTGGGGAATAATATTTATTTAAAGAAGCTCTATGGCAAGGCATCTTAATCCTTTGTGAGAACTTAGACCATTCAGTAATTTCACAGTTTATGGCTTCAACGGACCATTGCGTTGTAAACGTTCCTTGGGTTGCCAGGCGAAACCACTAACAAGTTTGGTGCGTCACGCAATGTGAATAACTCGTTAGTTCGTTATATAACATTATGTGTTATTTGCTCAGTTTTTGAGGGTATTGTATCATTTGGGGCATAGTTATTAATCTATTGATTTGAAATTAGTCTAAGTCATGTGAATATAAGCAATAATTTGTAATAAACGTTATAAATTTTTTTTTCAATACTTTTTTCGTTATCCTAAAGAAATAAACCTTCATAATGACACAATGAATGTAGTTGAACTCGACTCAAATTATTATTCAGATTATTTAAATGATTATGATTCAAATTATTCAGAGCCAAAGGCCAAAGGCCCTAAAGGGTTTGGATGCAGATGACAATATGCAGTCAAGATTATCTCAAATATACAGACTAATCGGCACCCAAAGATCTCGATAGGAGATTCTTGATGCAAACTCACCTCAAATTTACTGCACCACTGGCACCCACGCGTCTGGATGCAATCGAACTCACCTCAATTCCACGGCACCACTGGCACCCAGACGTCTGGATGCAATCAAACTTACCTCAAATCCACTGCACCACTGGCACCCACGCGTCTGGATGCAATCGAACTCACATCAAAACCACTGTACCACTGGCACCCAGGCGTCTGGATGCAATCAAACTCACCTCAAATCCACTGCACCACTGGCACCCATGCGTCTGGATGCAATCAAACTCACCTCAAATTCACTGCACCACTGGCACCCACGCGTCTGGATGCAATCGAACTCACCTCAAATTCACTGCACCACTGGCACCCACGCGTCTGGATGCAATCGAACTCACCTCAAATTCACTGCACCACTGGCACCCAGGCGTCTGGATGCAGGCGCTGCAGGAGTTGTCATAAGATTGACAGCGGCGGTCACCTGACATCTGAGCAGCCGCGGTGGACAACATGACGATCGCCCACCAGAGCACGGGGGGAAGGCCTGCCATCCTGAATTTCTTCGCGTTTCAAATAGCTATTATTTTGCCAATGATGAAAGATACCGAAATCGAATGTCCAAGTTAAGAAGTGATTATGTACACGTTAAGGCAGGATGAATAACTGTATTATAATTTATTAACGATAGAAATCATCAACAGTGCTTAGCGTTTAATAAGTTTCAGATTGAATAACTAGTGACAGTTACAACACCTTCACGGCTAACACCTCATATCACACCCGTGCAACCAACATTTCATACTACACCTGCACATCTAACTTTTCACCTGTGCACTCGAAACTGCATACCACACCTGCGCACTCGACCCTTCACACAACACCTGCACACTCGACACTGCATACCACACCTGCACACTCGACACTGCATACCACACCTGCACACTCGACACTGCATACCACACCTGCACACTCGACCCTTCACACA